>CATIWR010195550.1:0-16486 GCA_949677035.1 Omphalea diandra
CTCGGTCACGACAAAAACAAAGCTATTGCATTTGCACTTGCATAGTTAATTGTTATACTTGTAATGTATCTTAATGATATTTGATTATGGATTATGCCATGAGAATTTGATTATTGTTTTTATTCACTGAGTCGCGACTCACCAAATCGCAAATTTTTTTCAGAAACTGAAGAATAAGAATTGGACACTTTCGTGCTTTTAGTGTTACATTGAGGCATATGGACCACAGGTCATCGGCTAAATCCTAACTCTCTCTCTCCTTGTGTCATATACATATATGTACATCAAGTAAATGTTTGATTGTGTGTAGGATGGATAAAACCTTTATGCATATGTATTTTGAACATGAATGATATGAGTTATGTAAATGAATACAACTGTTACAGTTATTGGTATCAGAGCTAAGATGAATTGGTCGTTACATATTTAGTAACCTACTTTGTGTTTCAACATTTGGTATCATCTATATGTTTAATTTTTGAACATTCGACATTAAAGCATATCGATTTTGTCATCATTCAATAAGGTCAAAACGATGTGTCATTGGAGAGAGTGTTTGGAGAAAATATGACCCTAAGGCATTGGTCTCACTCCTCTACTTTGAATGATGTATTTTGAATGATAACAAAACAATAACAAAACCTTAAGAAGTTCCAATGTTTGTATTTTATCAAATGAACAAAGCTAACAAATGGTATAGAGGAAGAATGAATTCCATGTGCATCGAGCATTTCGTAACAAGTGTTAGAATGTCACAACAAGTGTTGGACAAATGCTCAAACATGAGTTATACACTCTGGACCTTACCACAGGCATTGAGAATTTCACAACGGGCATTGAATAATGCGTAATAGGCATTGAATGAATGTTGCAGATGTATATAGTGCTTTAGACCTCGCAATGGAAATTGTTCATTTACAATAAGCATTGGAGAAGTGCTCTAGTTTGAGCTATGTTAGACCTCAGAACAGGTATTGGAAAAGTGCTATAGATTGAGCTATACCTTCTAGACCTCCCAACGAGGAACACTAAAACATTTAATAGGAATTGTGATGTTTCTAATGGGCATTATGAGATCTCCAATAAGCGTTTAATAATTTCTATAGCTATTGAAAAATATAGCACTAAGTTCATGCTTTTTGGAAAATCAACAATAGGCATTGTTCTTGCTCTAACGACCATTGAGACCAAAGTTAACAACTATGGAAGGATTAACATGGATTGTTCGAACTATCTGTTATAAGATCAACGAACATTGTCACTTCTCATGGCTAGTTTTAAAGATAGTTGTTAAACTGAACATCAACTATTCCAACGACTAGTTTTGGAGTTTGGCTATATACGAAGAATTTTTGATGTTCAAAAAAATGATGAAACTTTGGAGAACATTTGTAAACAACCAAAGAACATCTAGTAAGCTATTATGCAAACCTTTTTTTATGTTACTTTGTATTTGGATAAAGTGATGATTGTTTTGTAATTCTTTGAGTGTAGAGTTTTTAAAAGTAAAAGTGTAATTTGTTGTTGCCTAACTTAGGGGCATTAATACTACTTAGGTCTATCCTTGCTAATGGTTGTAAAGGTTAGTATAGTGCCTTAGAAAAATACCAAGGGTTGGGTTAACTTTCTTATTCCTTGTTAAAAGTGAGTAGTTGTAAAGGTTGTCCTTAAGCTTGAAAAAGGGAATGTTCTTCCTTAACCTAAAAATGGAAGATATTTTTTGAGTCTAGAAAAAGAATAGAAAAGGCCTAATTGAAAGCTTAGGGAGTGGAGTAGGCACACTATTTAACCACTGTAAAACTCTATGTTGATTTGTGTTTGTTGCTTTCTCATTATTTGTTTATGTTTTTATTTACAACCTAATTCACTACCCCTCCTCTTAGGTTATCATCTCCACCCAAACCAATGCTAAAGAGTTGTCAGAACAAACTTAATACATGCTAGAAAGCTTCTAGGATACCCAATACTTATTTGAGAGCTACTAGAAAAATATAGAATATACTAGTTACTAGAGAGCTATAAAAACAAACTTTAATACCTACTTAAGGAGCTGTTAGAGAATTATATCCTTTGGTATACTTTATAATGTTTACATTTTTGCATTGTTTTGTGAAGCCTTGTTTGAATGGCCATTTCTCAAATGTCATTTTTCAAGCCTTTACAAGGTAGGGGAAAACTGTGAGCATCATATTTTGGGCCTCAAGATGTAAGCTCGATGATGAAAACTGTTGGAATTATTCCTAATAATGTAAGGGGAAATTACAAATGAAAGACAACAAAGGCCTTAAGAAGCCTTGGATCAAGCCACAAACCATGCCCAAGTCCATCAAGGCCCAACACCCAATTTTGTCAGCCATTGTTTAAATGATTATATAACTAAGTATAAAACCCTAGCCAATAGAAATTTCTAGAACCTTGCCCCAACATAGTATCTTATACAACCAACCTCTTATCCTTATAGACCACTATAAAAACATAATTCTAGAATGTTTTTGGCTCTTATTTGTTAATAATCTATAATATAATGAAATCAAGGCTATTTTTGCTTTGGTGCACCTTTCCATCATATATAAATGTCCCCTTAATTAAAGAGGTAAGAGAATCTTAGTTACTTTACTAAAATCTCCATTTAATCACCTTAAACATAGGAAAACTAAGACCTTAGCACAATTACCCAAATATCCAGGATAGAGCCAAGGCATTTGCTACTTTACTCTAAGCATTCCTATTGTATTGTTAGAGGAAAATATTAAGCCTAAGTGCTTTTCAAGGTAAGAACCATATCTAAAAGCATCTAAGTGCCCTATATCCCCTTCTCTTCTTCCCTGTTTCTTCTTCTCTTTCTTTTCTAAAAAACACAGTCTAGGTGGGTTGTATAGACTTTTAGTAGTCTTAACAGACCATTTATTGGTATGCATAGCCCTATTTGGCTATGGAAAAGTTATGGAATCCTTCTTTTCTCCATTGGAGTTCTTTTGCTTTTAAACCTTTTGATAAGCATCTTTAGAGCTCCATTGGATAAAATAGGGATAGGTTTTATGACCTATAACCCCTATTTAATCAAATAATGGGCTAATGATCAAGCTTAGGTGTGTTTTATGACTTTCATATATTAAACTTTCTCCCTTTCTCTCTTTTGTCTTTTAATGTATGATGCATTTCTATTTTGATGCCATTTTGGCAATAACCAAGTGAGAGATTACCATCTCTATGACATTGAAAGCCTTATTATATAAGTCATCTTTTTTTATTATGGTTAAGCTTTAACCTCTATCGCCATTAAAATACATTATTAGCTTTCTAGCTAACTGTAAGCATCAAATTTTGGGCCTCAAGATGTATAGCTCGATGATGAAAATCACATAACATATTCTCCAAAATGCAAGGGGAAATCTCCAAAGGAAGAGGAATAAGGCCTTAAGACACCTAGGAAAGCCAAAAACTAAGCCCCATTACTAGGCCCAAATCCAAACCAAGTCCAAGTCCAAGCAAGCCTAAACTACTATCCTGGATTAATGAGTTGTACAACCCACTTAGCATAGTTGTATAACCTAGTAACCAAGGTTGTTCATACCACTATTACGATGTACAACCCACTATTAGGTTGTATAACTTAGCAAGGAAACCTTCTAAAACTGGTCCCCCCTTAAACCCTTAGTCTGTATAGCCTTTAATGGTAGATGTATAGCCCAACCTTGGTTGTTCTTCCCATGTGAAAATCCTAATTTTAGGAGATCCATCTCCTTCTATATGATTAGATGCGAACATTATACAATTAGAACCATTTTTTGCTTTAGTGTACCTATCCATCATCTATACATACCTCCTCATTTGAAGAGGAGGAGAAGACTTGGATAACCCTTATGTTACTCTACCAAAATCTCTCCACAAACACTACCTAACATAAAAGCATCAAACCCTAGGTCATTCCATCCATTCCCAAGGTTGAACAAGGCCTAATCTTTATACTATTGTGCATTCCCCGAGCATTCTAGAGGATATTAATCATCTATTAAGCCTTTGAATGTGAGGACATATAAAGGCATCTAAAGGCTCCCACTACTTCCCCTTCCCCCTCTCATTATCTTCCTTTTTCTTTTTTTTCTTTATTTTGAAAACCTAAAAATTAGGGATTGTACAACTTAACTTCTTAATGATAGCTATGTAACACCCTTTCTTCTTCATTCGAACTATTCTATTTTTAAATTGTTTTCATGAGGTTTTTTGGCTCCACTAGCAAAATAGGATGAGGCCTAATGGCTTACGACTCTTATTCATTTTAAAAAATGGAATTTTAAACAAGTGTAACTGATTTTGATAGTTTATTTTGTGCTCATGCTCTAAGGTCTTTTCATATTTTAATTGAAGAGTGCTCCAAGCTTCTATTATAATCTAGTTTGGTAGTGATCAATTAAGGGGTTTCCTACTCCTAGGACCTTAAGAGCCATATAAGATTAGTTTACCTTTTACTTGTGTTGGTTGGCATGTGTTTTAGTTTATAGTCTCAATCCTTATTGGGGGGGCGTTCTAATCTATGTGATGGTTAATGATGCACATAGACGTCATGCTCTTTGTGCCTAACAAATGGAGAGGATTCATCAATCCTAGGACCCCTTTTGTATTGATTTTTCCTTAGGCCACTCAAATCCTTTAGGTCCTTTACAACATTTGTTTGTGATTCTTTACCTCACATGATGCATGTGTTTGTGTTTTAACACTAAATTGCTTCTCATATGATGTTAAGGTGTGTTCATTATAGACTTAGAAACATTCCTAGGTACCTTTACAATGGAGATATCATAATATGAATTATGATTATTTGTTTTCCTTTTTCTTTATTTTACTTATCTCATGTTTCTTTTATTTACTAACTTATGTATTTTTATGGTATAGGTGTGTTGCTTGATCTAGACAATAAATTTGGTCTTGATAATCAACATATGAGATTATGGATGATCATTCAATGTCCATGTATGGATATCCATGTCACTCCTTTTTCCATGATTCATGATCCCTATCCCCTTTTAATTATTGACTTAGTTTGTTTGATTTGATTATGGTAAAGCCATGTTTAGTATCGTTAAATTGGACTAATTAATAACTTCATTAAGATGTTAAAAGTGAACTAAAGATGCTCGAAGGCTAGATCCCAATATCTGAGTGATTTAGGGGTGTATAACCGTACCTAATATTCAATATAGATATCTGATGGGGTAAAGACGAAATGAGCCTTTTAATTGATATGGTTTAGGCTCAAATTTTACCTTCCCACATTCTTATCCTGACTAAAGTCGCGTGGCAACTCCAATTCCTAGGGATGTTACCAAAGTATTATCCTAACTTGGTCCTTAATTGACTATAACTTAGATTTGAGGCTTTAAACTTGTGCAATGCCTAAAGGATCCTCCATTTGATCCAAACATATGCCATTTCTTAAGCTCAATATCAATGTAAGGACCTTTGTCCCTTCTACCTCTTATTGGCTGATAAAAGGATAGAGTTGCAAGCAAGATTTCACTCATTCAAGCAAAATCTCAAATAAGTAACTGACACTTACAATGGCAACTCCACTAGGGATCGAACCTAGAAGCTTTGGTTCACTTTGACATTTTTAACTTATTATTAATCAAGTCCATTAGCATTTATGTAGCCTCCACACTTCACCACATACACTAGGTACGCCTTTAAACAAAATTGATGGCCTTCCAAGCTTAAGATTTAAGCTCCATTTAAGCTTATTTATCACTTATGAGCCTAATACCTTGGGGTATATCAAATAGGGGATCATGACAACTGTCCCTTCAGCTTATGGGAGCCATCAACTACAATAGCCCTCTGAACCAATAGCCGTATGTTGGAGCTAATATTACCATGGTATAGGATACCCCCTTGTTTAGCTTTCTCCTTTAAAGGAAAGTTTAATGTTGTTTAAGGAACATGATTAGGCATCCCTCAATGTAAATGCAATGTTATCCTAATCTCCCCTATGTAAATATCCCTTTGTGTAAATATTTATGTATCTGCTACCCTGATATATAAAAGAGTGATAATAGTTATGTACATCCTTATCTCCTTATTAAAAAAATTTTATACTTCTTTGTACATTTTTTCCTCTAAGTAATGTAAAAGGTTCTCTCTTTTGAATATTTGATTTCTTCAGATCTTGACCCTTCCTTGGTCTGAGGTGACCACACACAATCTCTACCCTTTATTGGTGGAAGAATAAGACCCTACCTAGGAAAGTGCCTTTAAAATTCATATGTAGGAGGAATAAGTTTGGAAGAATCTTATGTAAATTACGTGTCCATTCTACACATATCATGCATTCATGCATGGTTTACTTGTGCATGCATCATACTAATAACCCTTGTCTTACAATCAATATAGCTTTATCCAAACCCTAATTGAAAAGAAAGGGCTACCGACTTACTAGGAAAAGTAAGATGTCAAGTCATATCCAAAGAATTGATCCACTCATAGAACCAACCATACCGCCTGAGATTTTGGATAAGAAGATAGTTGACTTTAACTACAAGATGGAAGAAAGGATTGTTGAGGAGTTGAATAAGTGTGTTAATGAGATATTGAAGAAGGGAGATGCCTCCGCTAACAAAAATGATAAAGGGAAAACATCAATGGAAGTATCTCAAACCTATGGTGATTAATGATAATCTATTTAGGATGAAATAGTATCATGATAATAAGCTTGCCAAAGAAGTTAGAAGCGCCACTACTATTTTAGATAAACCAATGGAGAATGGCAAGGAGAGTACTCAATTTGATGACATTGTCAAACAACTAGACAAGATTGAGAAGGCCTTGGACGCTAAAAATTATAAGAGGGAAACAAATATTGAGGAAGCACTGGCTCACAAACCTGAGAACCTTCCAGCTAATTTTTGCATCCCTAAGCTCCCAAAGTTGACAGGAACTCAAAATGCTAAGAACCATAATCACTCATATGTACTATTCATAAAGGCTTTCAAAATGCCAATAGTCAATGCATCAGAGCTTTTCAAGCTATCATTAGAAGGGTCTGCTAAGATTTGGTATTTTAATTAGCCAAAGACTGTTAAGGATGACTAAAAAGAGTTAATAGAACCTTTTGAAAATTGTTATCAAGCAATTCAGAGTTAAAGGACACGTTGCTAGATTTGGTGTCTTTGAAACAAAAGATTGGTGAAAGCATCAATGAATATATTAGGAGGTAGAAGATGATGGCCTTTGAAGCCACTACTAGGCCAACTAAGAGAGAGCAGGTTGATTATCATAGGGGCATTACCTAGTAATGGTACTAGAATAAAGGGCATACTGGTAAGAAATTTTGAAGACCTTAGAGAGGCTGGTTTGCAAGCTATGGAGTTGGAGTCTAAGTGTGACATCCCAATCATTAATCATTTCTAGAGCATAAGCATTAACTCATTCATAAATCATGAATTATTAAAGTTATATGACATCATTAAAATGCTTTCATGCAATCTTATTATCATTAAAAGACTTTTCTTCAATTATTTTGAACACTATGTATCTTATATCACAACATATTAACTGTTTATAACAAAATATATATGGCCAAACAAACTAAAATACTAATAGACTGCATACTAGCCCAACCTCTATCAAACTACTAGAGAACAACTTTAAAATATAGATTGGATGCAATCTTTAGTCTACTCTTTCTGAAAGAAAATTTAATGCAAATGAGTGAGCTTGTATACTCAATAAGTAAACATGTAATGATACTTCAATCACAAAATAATATGATAAGCATTTAAATATAAATAACTCATCATCTCACCCATGCATGAAATAAAATATTTTAATCTTTATTGCCACACAAGCTATCAAATGTTATTGCCACATAGGCTATATAGGCTGCAAGATATCAATGCCATACAACCATACAAGCTATCAAATGTTATTACCACACAAGCTATATCATATATTATTGCCACACAGCCTATCAAAAGTTATTACCACACAAGCTATCAAATATTATTGCCACACATGCTATCAAAAGTTATTGCCACATAGGCTATCATATATTATTGTCACACAAGCTATCAATGTTATTGCCATATTGGCTATCATATATTATTACCGCACAGACTATCTAATGTTATTGTCACACAAACTATCATATATAACTACTACATAGGCTATAAAATATCATTGCAACACAGGATATACAAATTTTATTACTTGATCAAACAATATCAAATAGTAATTCCTCAACAATTCATTTATGGATCTAACAAAATTTTGGCAATATAATGACTAATAATGACACTAATCAACCTTGGCAAATAGTATCATAATAGTCTTTCTTTTTTAAGCTATAATTTATTAGCTTCTCATAAAAATAAATAATTCAAAAGGCTAACAATCCTTTCATTCAAGTATTCATCAACATCATCTCATTATATAAGATTTCAATCCATAGAATTTAAGTTCATAGCATTTAAATAATCAAATGTTTAAGTACTATTAGCCATTTACTTACATCTTTATTCAAGCTATTATGTTGTGGATGGCCCTAGCTTATTCCCAATATTATCTTCAATGCCTTGATGACATATTTCAATACACTAAATCAATCCATGATGATAAAGTACGTTTTTCATCTCATTATGCATATATGCTCTAGTAAAATATCATAACCTTGGTAGACTCTTTCTATAATTATCTTTCTCCCACAAATCCAAATGATCTTGTTATTTTTTCAATTAAACTATACATATATTGATACAACATATCCAAAATTCAGCCAATAATATACACCACATAATTTATGGTGAATTTTAAAAATTTGCCCTATTTAAGGTTTATTTATACGCTAAACAGTCCTATAAACTTAGTCATATATTAAAATGTAGAAGTCTACTTGAAGAAATGATTTAAAGCCAATTATTTAACACAAAAAAGAATATTTTTTATGCTTCAAAAATTTCTAATTCAGCTTTGAAGATTCTCAACAAATGGGTCAATCTCAGACTTTGTTAGCATGAATAGTTTCAAGACCAGTTATGATCAATGAGTCATATCTCTTAACGCATAAAATATTAAGCAAAACTGGTTTATTGAAATTTAGGAAGGACATAAATCTACAAACTTCACCTAATTCCCACTCATGGCCCATGAAATTAATGTAAAACAGAACTAATAGCTAAGTAGGTCTCGCAAGAATCAATCATAATCATAGGGCTATATCTTTTTACACCCAACTTATTTGGAAAAACTGTTTTATAGGAATTTAGATGAGACATAACCTACAAAATTCATAGGTTTTATTTTGCCTAATTCAACTTCTAGGGTTATGAAATCATGGCTGTAATAGTTTGTCCTAAAAATAGAACTAAAGGAATCTAGTTCACATTTATTATCAATAACTTTTTTCACACATAAATCCAAACTATAATTTCTTTATAAATTCCACTAATTGCTTATGATTCATATGCCATGGAGGAGAAGTTTCATAGAGGAATAAATATGAAATCACACACCTTTCACCAAAGCTAGAAAACCTCAAGATATCTTCATAGTTAACTTCTTCTTCTCTCTTTTTCTTCATCATCATCATCTTCCTCTTCTTCCTTCTTTTCTTTCTTTATATTTTCCTCTCTCTTTCTTTTCCTCACCTTCTTTTGTTGTATTTCCTCTCTTTTCTCCACTATAAAATAATCTTAAAGGGAGAGAAATTTAATTTTTATACATACTATAATAGGACAAAATTATGTTTGCTTATTCCTATTGGTTAAAAGTTGAAATTCTCTTTCTGTGTTTTTTCTTCATTCCTTCGTCACCTCTATCCATCTACTAATCCCATATGCTCCTTATACTTTTAATAAGTTCCAAAAACACCTTAAGATATTATAACATGCACATAACATATGATAATTTGACATGCAACTATGTAAAACATCATATTCATATTCAAATACCTCAAATACTACGATGTAAGTATTCATGCTCAAGTCATGTGATACGTATATGTTAATATATCATAGTTAAATTGCAAATCAATTAGGTCGATGATGTTACAAATCTCCCCCTTCTTATGGAATTTTCATCTTTAAAATTTTAATTTTTAAAACTCTATAATAGATAGGGATATTATCGTCTCATATGTTCCTCTACTTCCCAAATGGCCTTCTTAGGTGAATGATGGCTCCATCTCACTTTAGCCATTGGTATCACTCGATTCCTTAATTGTTTTAATTGTCCATCAAGGATTTCAACTAGTTTTTCATTATAAGTCATACCATTAGATAGCTCAATCTTTGGCTTTGATAATACATGGCTAGGATCAGAATGATGCCTTTAGAGCATAGAAATATGGAACACATCATGTATCTTAGATAATTTTAGTAATGCCAAAGGCCCAATTCTCTTTATGATCTCATATGCCTCAAAGTACCTTGGACTCAACTTTCCCTATTTACCAAACATAATAATGCCTTTCCATGGTGAAACCATTAAAAATACTTTATCTCCAACTAGATATTCTATTTCTCATATGTCTATCAACATACCCTTTTTCCCTTTATTGAGTAGCTCGCAAACATCTTTTAGCTATTTGGATTTTTGCCACTGCATCCTGTACCATCTTAGGACCCTTTAACTGTCTCATCCTTTTAACAACCCAACAAATTGGATTTTTGCATTTCCTACCATATGAAGCTTCATATGGTGCCATACTAATGCTAGAATGCTAGTTATTATTGTATGCAAATTCCATTAATGGCAAATGATAAACTCAATTGCCTTTGAATTCTAACACACAAGCTCACATCATATCTTTTAATGTATGAATAGTCCTCTCTGATAGACGATTTATCTATTAGTGAAAAGAAGTGTTAAAATTTAAATCAGTACCTAAGGCTATTTGTATGTTATTCCAAAAGTGAGAAATAAATTACAGATCTCTATTTGACTTAATAGAAATAGGAATGCCATATAATTTCATAACATATATTTTAACTACTCTTTGGATTGAATGTGTATGTTGTATAGGTAAAAAGTGGATAGATTTTTATGAGTCTATCTATAATAACCCAAACAACATTATGCCTTTTTTGTGTCTGAACCGACAACAAAATCCATTGAAATTTTATCCCATTTCCATATAAGAATAGGCAAATGATGTAACTTACCTACCAGTGCTTGATGTTTTGCCTTAATATGTTGGTAGGTTAAACATCTTGACACAAACTCAGTTATTTCTTTCTTCATTTTTAACACTAAAAATATGAGCATAAGTTTCTATACATTTTTTTACTTTCAAGGTACATAACATATGGTGCATTATATGCCTCTTGCATATTCTCTAATCTCAAACCATCAACATTTGGTACATAATCTCAACTACCCATCACTCTCATCCCATAAGCTCTAATTGAAAAATAAGTCTTTTTACATTTCTGTATCTTTAAGAGCATTTTCTGCAAATATAGATCCTTCCTTTAAGCTTTTCTAATTTTATCATCCATCACAAGCTTCATCTGAATTGTAACCATTAATGTTGTCACATTCTCAAATCAAAGTTTACATTTAAAGCATGAAGATTAACCAAGGATGTCAAATTATAACCAACCATACTATTGACAACATCTAAGGCTTTTCAGCTCAAAGCATAAGAAACAACGTTGACCTTACCTGGATTATAATCAATAGTGCAATCATAGTCCTTCAATAATTTTATCCAACTTTCTGCCTCAAGTTCAATTCTCTATGTGTTAGAATATATTTTAAGCTTTTATGATCTATCATAATTTAACATGTCTCTTCATACAAGTAATGCCTCTAAAATTTCAAGGCATGGACATTGGCTGCCAACTCCAAGTCATGTGTAGGGTAGTTCAACTTATGAGGCTTTAGTTGTTGAGAAGCATAAGCTATCACATTTCCATGCTACATCAAAACACAACCTAACTCATGTCCTAATGCATTAGTGAATACCATAAATCTACCATTTATTCATGGCAATGTCAAAATTGGTGTTGTAGTTAATCTATTCTTCAAAACTTTACTGATATTGATCATCCTATTTAAATGCCACATTTTTCCTTAATAATTTTTTTAATGGCCCAACAATAATAGAGAATCCTCCCATAAATCGTTTATAATAGTTAGCCAACTCGAGAAAACTAAGTGTCTCTGATACATTTTTAGGTGGATCTCACTTTAAATGTCTTTCACCTTAGCTAGATCAGGTTCAACACATGTCTAGTTACAACATGCACCAAAAAGACCACTTATTCAATTCAAAAGTTACATTTGCTTAATTTGACATATAACTACTTTTCCTTTAAGATCAGTAATATGATTATCAGATGTTGCTAATGCTCCTTATGATTTTATGAGTATATGAGAATGTTATAAAAAACACAATCACAAACTAATCGATATATTGCTAAAAGGTACAATCATTAGTGCCATAAATATTGTCAGTGCATTAGTTACCCAAAAGGATAATAAGGAACTCATAGTGACCATACCTAGTATGAAAGGGTAATTTTTAGAATGTCTAGCTCAACAACCCTCAACCGCCATTACCCAAATCTCAAATCAATTTTTTAAAATATGATTGCACCTTGAAGTTGATCAAGAAAATCATTAATTCTCAGTAAGGGATATTTATTCTTTACTGTTACTTGATTTAATTTCCTATGATCAATGCACAATTGTATGCTCCAATCTTTTTTCCTCATAAATATTACTGGTGCCTTACAAGTAGATGTTATAGGTCAAATGAAACCTTTTTCCAACAATTATTTTAACTGTTTCTTTAATTATTATAATTCCACTATTGCTATTTGATATGGTGCAATAGAAATAAATGCCACTCCTAGTAAGGTCTCAATATTAAAATCAACTTCTCTCTATGGTGGCAAACCAAGCAAGTCATCAAGAAACACCATTGGGAACTTTCTCACTATAGGAATATCTGTCAAATCCAAACTATGAACACTAGTGTCCACCAATTAGCCAAAAATGTGTCACAACTTTTTTTAATTAGTTGAAAAGTATGAATAGCTAAGATTAAATAAGTTGGAATAGTTTTATGCTCCCAAAAAATATAACTCTTAACTATCTTGAATATATAATCATTAACACTTTAGAGTGAGAATCTATAACTGTATGATGCTTTGCTTACCTGTTCACATCTAGAATAACATCAAATTCCTTAAAGTTCATCAAATATAAAATCTAAAGGGAATACGACATAACACAATAGCATTGGACAAGTTTTACATACTTTGTTTACAATTACACTACCTTCATTAAGCATCAAAACACATAACTCATACTACAACATACACCTATGATGCAATGTCTAAAGACATAAATGAATGCATAAATCTTGGGTCTATCAAAACATAAGCATCTAAATCATAAATAGAAATTTTACCATAAACAACTTTAAGAGCTATTGCAGCCTATTGACAAGTGATAACATAAACTTTACCATGAGGCTGGTTATGGGCCACTTATCCATTACTAAAAGCTAAAGTTCGTCCACCATGTCCTCTTCTAGCTCTACCTCACCCTTTACCTATGCTTGTTGTCTTGAACATTCTCTCTAACACTACTTTGTCCAACTACCTGAGACTCTCCTTCAATTGCACCTACCATTGGGCAATCTCGACTCATATGGCCTAGATAACTAAGCCTTTTAGGTCCCTAACACTCTCTAAAATGAGTTATTGCATAATTAATACAAATTGGGGCTACACCTCAACCCATTATGCCAACTAGTCCTCTCTTACCCTTTGAACTTTCAAAACTACCATGGCTGCCTCTACTAGATGCTACCGATATTGATCTACCAGGTTATCTTTGTCCTCTGCCTCTTTGATTGCCAACAACACCTTAGAATTCTTATCCCCTAAATAATGTGAAACCATGTATTTTTATTGCTTTATTTGGTTCTTCTCTCCATTATGCATAAATTCTCTTATTTTTTTGCCTCAACTGCATTATTCTCTTTAATCACATCTTTAGTTTAGATAGTTGTTATTAATAATGTAATATAATTGGCTAGCTTAACAACCTAATCAGTCTCAAATTTCTAACCATAGTCCACTCTTAAATTTCTAGCACTTCAATTTATCGGTAGCTATATATTTTAAGGTATATCTCGAGAGTTTAACAATGTGTACTTCATAATTCGCCACTATCATATCATTTTGCTTCAATTGGAAAACTCCATCTTCTTCTTATCTTAGTATATTACTGATGTTTATTTGTTTGTAAACTCCCTTAGAAAATCATTCGTTGTCAAAGTTATTAGTTAAGCAATGCTACCTGGAATAGTCTCTCATTAATATAAGGCATTCTTTCGGAGCAAATATGTTGCATACTTCAGCTTTTGCTTTTGGGTCCATTCAAGCTTATTCAAATTCATTTAGTTCTTCTAACCTACTCCTCGGCCTTAGTAGGATTTGCAGTACCTTCAAAGTCAATTGCCCATTGCTTCCTCAATCTACCGTAATTCTTATCTATAAAACATCTTGCATATACTTGTGTCATAAATCTCTTCATCATCTCAGCAAACTGAATGATATTTGGGTTTACACCTATAGCTGGATTATTCCATGACATCTTAAGATTTTATACAACATGGTCGACATGCTTACATTCATGAATATACTCAACAAACTCATCTTTAACCTCTGTGCTAATATGAACTCTACCAGATGCATCCATACTCCTATATGCCAATACATGTAAGTATTAACACAATGCATATATCATATACAACATATTCACATTACACATGTTTGTATAATCATTTACTAGCACTAATACCATAAAAATGTGACGTCCTAATTACTAATCATTTCTAAAGCATATGCATTAAGTCATTCATAAAGCATGGAGTATTAAAGTTACATAACATTATTAAAATTCTCTCATGTAATCCCATTATCATTAAATTATCTTCCCATTATCATTAAATTATCTTTCTTCAATTATTTTGAACACTATGTATCTTGTATCACAACATAGTAACTATTTGCAATAAAATATACATGCTAAACAAACCAAAATACTAATATGTTGGACTAGGGTAGTTAACCCTAAGTCTTGGACCTCTTTTGATCTTGACAAAAGGAGATTGATCATGTCTAATGTTTCAAATAAGTATTATTTTGTAGCTTTTAGGTCTTATCCAAACTGGAAGTTAGATGTAGCTCAAAAATCTTTAAGTATGAAAAAGTGACTTCTAAATCGCGACTGCTACTTTATATTTGTGACTGTGATATGTAAAGAAACATTGCTAGAAAGCAGATAAGCAAAATCGCGGAGCTATTCTCAGCCGCAATTCATCCAAATGAAGGAGTCCAAAATTGACAGACGATTTAGCGGCATGTGCCATGCCTTAGTCGTAACCATGAATTTTGAAGTGACTCAATAGGGAAGCAAGTCCACAGTCATAGCATGACACATGCTCCAGTAGATCGTTGAAAGTCAAATTTCACGGAGGCATATTGTTGGGAGCAACCACAAATCGTAAAGAAGAATAAAACCATTTTTGGCAGACTAATGCGCGTCCTATGTCGCGTCCTGTACAAGAAAGCTCACGACCTCGACTTTTGAAAGTAGGTAAAAGGGCAACAACTATATTTTCTTGGTGAACTAATCAAAAGCTACCACATGGACTAGCCATTAGAGACAAACGAGATTTTTCTTTAGAAATTTGGATTTCGCGACCGTTAATGAGTAGTAGCGACCATGAATTGAGACTGTCAAGCATTTAATGCATAATCTATCAAGCATGTCTCAAAGATTTGGTGAGCTATGATCTGCAACGTCTCTTTGGTGAAGTTTGGGTATAAATACTCCACCAAATAGCCAAAAATGAGATTGATAAGAAATTTATTACAATTCATTAAAGCTCTCAATCTTTGCTACTCATTTTCTTCATTTTTCATTATGAAATTGTAAGTGTTAGGTGTGAGCATTAAACACCAAGTTGTAAGGTTGTAGTGTTGGCCTGTAAAAACACTTCAAGACGTGACACCCCAATTAATAATCATTTAATTTTCTCTCTAAGTCTATCTATTGTCATTTAAAAGACTTGATTATTTTTTTTTTCACTATGTCTCTTATTCACCACTTAGTAACTATTTACAACAAAACATACATGAATAATCAAACTAAAATATTAATTAACTGCATACTAGCCCAACCTCTCTTACATTGATAGACAGCGACTTCAAAAAGTATACTAGATGCAATCTTTAGTATACTCTTCATGAAATAAGTTTTCATACAAAAGAGTGAGTTTGCATACTCAGTAAGTAAATGCTTTCAATCCCTGTACATATCCCTGTACAAAATCCCTGTACGTAACAATATCTGAACATAAATAACTCATCAACATATCCCTGTACAAAATAAAGAGTTTTTCCTCTTAAATGCCACATAGGCTATCAAAGGTTATTACATAAATAACATAACAACATTTAAACATAAATAA
>CATIWR010195569.1:0-24200 GCA_949677035.1 Omphalea diandra
TTCCATTCCAATCCAGTGCAAACAAACAATATTACTTTCAAACCAATCCATTCCATTCCTACCATCCCAAACATAAATATAATTTAACACTCTCTTTCCAAACCAAACCAATCCATTCCATTCCATTAATAACCCTTCCAAACCAATCCAAACCCCCCATCCAAACAGGCCCTAAAGCTCCTCCCCTTGTTTTTTTATCCGAAACATAGCAAATACCATATTACTCTCGGGAGCAAAAAAGAAACTCATTTGGAGTAACCAAACAAAAATTATAGTGTAGTAATTCTCTATATTCTTCTCATTATCAGTTTGTTTCAGTTCACAAAGTTTCAACGAGAAAGTAATTCCGCGGCCATGGCAGCTTTGTTCCATCGCGTGTCCAAAACCCAAAGCTTTAGTTTTTTTTGTCAAATTGATAGAACTTTCACTTCTATCTCAGCTCCAATGCAGAGAAAACCCATTACAGTCCCATTCCAAGGTAACCCTTTTCTTTTTCAATGAAGTTTAAATTTTTAGCTCAATTGGTTTTGTGGGTTTTCTTTTTCCTGCACCATTGTTGTTGAATGTCTAAGTTTTTATTGGATAGAGAATCGAATTGTTGTGTTAAAGAATTGCCTGAAGGGGAAAATGGATGATAAAGAATGGAGCTTTGCATTGTAAATCAATTAATCACATTAGTGTTGTTAAAAGTTGTCTTTTGGTACTTAAGAAGGTCAGAAATAGAGACTCAAAAGTGTTTATCTTGGATGTGCTTAGCCGTAGGAAATGACAACCTATTTGGCATTTATGCCTAATCCATACCTACTACTATGGTTTAACTAGGTTAGGTGTATTGAATTTCTTATGATCAAAAGAAAAAAAAAATTACAGAAAGAAAGAAAGAATTTACGGGAATTATTTTAGGCATGGAATTGGGACAATTGCAATGGAGAGGGCATATGGCAAATGGAGATTACTTAAAGCACAATCATTTATTTTTTGAGTAACATAGGGTAGGTCCATTGGGAATAGCAAAATTGGAAGGAAACTCCACATTTATACATCTCCATAGATTGGAAACATGGGACACTATCCATGGTAAGATATTTAGATATGTTGTCCTTAAGCTCATGTATCCATGTCACTTGAACCATCGAGGTGCTTTTCAAGATCCAAGTTGCAATGGACATGTAATAGATGTAGTTGAATACTTTGAGAGGTGTTTTAATTACATTCATATGCTAGTTCCTTCCTATGGTGAGATCGGCAATTACTTCAGCTGATGCAATGACTGGGTTTAATGAGATGGTCGCAGAGGCCCAACGGAAGTACTACATGTTAGGGGGAAAAGAAGGTGTTGGATAAACAAGCTGCGCTGCTTCTCTTGCTGTAAAATTTGCTAACCATGGGCTCCCTACAATGGTGGTCTCAACTGACCCTGCTCACTCCTTGAGTGATTCTTTTGCCCAGGTATTAAGACATACTTCCACTTGTTATGTCATAAATTAAACTGCCCCCTTGTTTCTAAGTTTTCGTTAATGATGCATGTAGTTACATTTTGATTAATGATGGATTTGTTTCTAACTTTTCACTAATGGTTCATTAATGATGGCTTCTAATTTCTTATATGTCGTGCATTGGTTTATTTTCTTCAGGATTTGTCGGGAGGGACACTTGTTCCTGTTGCAGGAGTCGATTCTCCACTATATGCTCTTGAGGTATTTGCTTAAAGCACATTGTTTATTAAAATGTTGTTATTATGAAGATGGTCCGTGGTTTTATCTCCACTTTATTTGGTCTGCAAATTTGATTTTTGTCTTTGTGACAGATAAGCCCTGAGAAATCTAGAGAGGAATTCTGCAGTGCAAATCAAGAAACTGGTGGCAGTGATCTGAAGAACTTAATTGATGGCATGGGCCTTGGCATGCTGGCTGACCAGGTTAGCATATCTTGAGTGATTATTGCGCCATTAGCATAGATATCAACTTGCACTTGATATTATCGATCACCATTTATTATGCCATGACATTGTTTATTAATTCTATGGGCATGCACCAAGAGCTATTTTGGAATTTATGCGCAATTAAATCTCCATTTTGGTGTTGTAGTTCAAAAGATTAATGGCTTGACAAAGTCAAGCGTCTGTTTTACAATCTCTTTGAAATCTACTTCCAAAGCTTTTTTGCTTATCCTTTACAGATATGGGTATTTATGACTCATTCTGTTTCATACTTTATGCTTCTGAATTCATTGTAGTTAGGTGGGTTAAAACTTGGAGAACTGTTAGATACTCCACCTGGTCTGGATGAAGCCATTGCAATTTCAAGTGCATGTTGACTCTCCTTTTCTCCCTCCAATGATTTTCTAAATTGTACTTTTGAGACTATCTATCAGTCTTTCTAACTGCACTGCTGTGTCACCACTTTGCAGGCTTTGCAATTTGTTGAATCCTAAGAATATAATAAGTTTACTCGGATAGTATTTGATATTGCACCAATGATTAGTATTTTTGGCACTTAAGAGTTACACAGGGTTTAGTCTTTACTTTCCACTTATCTGTTTTGAGGTTTATAGGGTCATACACTCCGGCTTCTGTCCTTGCTTGATTTCTTGGATGCATCTATAGGCAAAATGGAGAAGGTATGAGTCTTTGCTCCAGACCCAGATTTGGTTGGTGTGGGGTGCGGTGGTTTGGGCAATATTCTTAGAAAAAAAGTTGCTCGAGTACATTGAATCGTGGGTTCAGGCCCTTTGTGAAAGAAGTCTAAAAGAACTCTTGCAGGCCATCTATTCATGTTTTGAATGTCTTAAATCTCAGTTTTTCGTACATGCTTTAGTTGGAATACTATCATGACAAAAATGCTAGTTGTTTAACTTGCTTTTGAAGTGGTATATAATTGTTCTGTCTTTGGCATGCCACTATTACATCCTTACTGGAATATTGTTCTCAATGATTTAATAAATCCATCTGAAAAAGAAGCTAGCTGTGGCAACTTCAGCTCTCAAGTCTCTGTTTGGGAAAGAAGAAGCACGACAAGATACCACAAGTATGTGGGTTTTTTAGTAGGTTCATCATGTTTGTTAATATCTAAACATTTTATTTTTAAATTTGTAGTTTGTGGAGGACAAAATGGGTGAACTAAGGGAGAGGATGGCTAGAGTGCAAGACCTCTTCCATAACTCAGACACTACTGAGTTTGTATTGTGACTATTCCAACAGTATGCTCTCAGACTTCTGAAGGAGAATTGAAATATAAGCTCCCTTACCTTTTCCTGATTTGTGCTATCAAAATCTGAATGTAATTTTCTTCCAGTATCACATCTAAGCTATGTTGTACTCTGCCTTCTTTCTAATGGTAAAACTCAAGCTTATTTCCACAGTTAAATTCTTTCATCACTTAGCTTAGTTTGCTTGTAGAGCAAAATGAATGTGTTTTGAGAAGCCAGAAAATATTCAAACATTATGTGATTGTAAGAAACTTAGTGCAGACTGATGTCTATGTTCTAGTACTGAATTAGGCAAGTATTGGTGTATCTAAATATGTTTAATGTAAACTGGTCATAATTGATTATGTCCTAAATGACTTGTTGCATTTTCACAACCTATCAAACCCACAGCTCTACATGATGGGGGCTCTAGTGAAGCATTTTATGCCATTTGGAAATGCATACACATTCATTTAAGATATTATTTCTTCCATTGATACATGTTACAATACAATTAATTTATTCTTTTGATTGTTTACATTGGAAAAGATCCTTGGCCTAGACCAATATTAATGTCATTATCTTGAAGTCTTGTATAGATATGAATTTAAGAGGAAGTTAATCTTTCTTCCGGTATTCTAGACTACTGTGTAATTGATATTTCACTAGGCATTCATAGAAGTGTAGAATTCAAATCTATAATTGAATTAATTTATTAATTGGGAGAATCAGATAAATGCTCTGCACGTTTTTCCTTCATCGCATTATTCTATAATGAATAATAAATTTTTTGGCTGTCACATAGCAACTTTACAGTGAAATGTGGATTTTCAAGTGCATGCTTGAAATTAATTTGATTGCTCACCTTGTATCTGTTTTGATTTTTGACCATTTAAGGTTATGGCAGTAATTGAGTCATCTAGGTTGCATTCATCCTTGAGGAAGGAAAGTGTTCCAGTTAGGAGGCTTATTGTCAATCAGGTTCTACATCCATCTGCCTCAGATTGCAAGTTCTGTGCAATGAAAAGGAAGGTACATCTGATTTTTTTTATTAACAATAATGTTTTGCTTCTGAATGTTTACCAGTAGTTTTATATATTCTACACTTCGCCTTAAATTTTATACACCATAAAGATGTTTGTTACTTTAACTTATGATCGCTTATCACCTTGACATTAGGGATATTTAAATTGAGAAATTTCTCTCAATTTGTTTGCCCATGTTGAACAGAGGAAGGATCAAATCCATAATTGGATGATTCCTGGAAAAAGTTTGGGTTTGAGCAGAATTCCCTTACCTCTCCTGAAAGTCCATAACAACTTCCAAAAGAAGTGGAATGCCTTTATACGTCAACTGGTCCAGTAGGATATCTTGTTAAAACATAGTTGGCAAAAAACTGAACCTAGAACTTCCTGATTTCAACTATGTGAGCAATGTAAATCATATATTAATTTTGAACCACCTTGTAGCATGTTGGCCAGTCATTTGTCATATCCTCATAAAATGTCTTTAAACATAGATATGAGTTTATTGTTTTCTGTTAAAGCTTTGTATGCAACATCTTCAGCTGCGTTTTGTATATTGTAGGATCAAATGTGTGCTCTAGATATAATCCTGAATGATCCACAGCTCAGAAGTTTGAGATTGATTCAGGCACCCCCATTTGATGTAGAGATAAGAGGTGTCCCAGCTCTTAAGTTTATGTGTGATATGATTTGGAGATAGAATCTGTTTTCTGAAGTCTCCATAATTAGGTATTCGCCTAAATTTTGGCATCCACTTTTTGCCCCTAATATGTAATTTTCCTGCATACATTGTGAAGATTTCAGGAATACAATCTCCAAGTTTTGGGGGAATTGCTCCTTGCATATATCAGTCCATTGTGCTAGACATCCAAAATCTACATTGCCTGGTAATATGGTGAATCAATGTGGTAGCTTGCAAATGCAAGATACAAGAAAATTAAGAAAACTATTCTTGCAGCTAACATTTATCTTTCATGTTCTATGCTAGCACTTGGTGTATTTGCTTAATGTTTTCTTTCAGAATTATAGCTAAAGAAAGTTGTTGAGACTCGTGAATGGGAAACACGATGATTGCCATATTTTCTTTGCTTGTGGCAATTATATAAATCGTGATTAATGTGGTTCTCTACATGATGTTGATAATACATTAATAAATTTTCAAAACTTAAACAAAACCAAAGAAAAAATGATAAATGATAATAGAATCATTATAGTTAACATTCTTCCCTAACACAGAAAACCTTAAATTCATTTGCTAAATGGTATAAGATTCATCACAGCATTTTGTTTTGTTGGTTTTCTCTCTCATTCCTTCTTGAACGATAGGTCTTTATGAACTAATTTGTTTTGTTGAAGGATAGTATTCAGAGCAATGAGGTTGCAAGTTTGAATTTTTGAAATCAAATTAACCCTCCCCCTCCTCCCGCGCCGCGCCCCCCCCCCCCCTGCCAAAAAAAAAAAAGGTTGTACAAACAGGGAGCCTTCGTTGCAGAGTTGGCGAGAAGAAGAGGACAGGAAGACAGGATATGAATTGGGGTGCTGCCATTAAATTCAACAAGCCTATGTGTGGAATGTTCATAAAAATAAGTACAAAAGAAAGGGATGATGTAACATCATTACACAAATGAAGTCACCATAGTATGATTACATTGTTGTACTCATCTATATCCAGACACTTTTGTATGAATGAGATTTCTTTATACATGTTTCCATAAAGTCATCTACTCTTTTCAAGGCCTATATATCTACCATATTCATTTTCTCAGTATGTTTCATAAGAGCAATACAATGTGGAGCAGTTGATCTTTTCTACTTTGCACAGGAAGGGTAGAAGATAGAAAGGCTGAATTTACTTCTTATGGAAGATAACCATTATACTATAGGCGATAATACGGCTGGCTAAGCCAAAAACAATGAGGTAGATTAAACAACGATACCAATGGCTGAGATCATACCCACTTTCCATGAGCGAACCACACCGTGTTATCAGCCATACGCCATAATATCTGGATGTTGATGCTAGATTAATTAACCTGGTAAATGAGCAAAGACTAATCACCATATATATACAGTGTTACATACCTTTCGGCATTTGCTATTACAAATGCTTCCAATGCCCATTTAGTGTAACACAAATCAGATAATCTTGTGACAAATTTGCTGTTTTCTCCGCGGGTTGCTATCAAAGTCAAAACTACAGGAAGAAGCACTGACCACTACATAACATGAAAGAGTACGTAGCTTGTAAGGGGAAGCAAAGCAACTAGCTCAATTCAATGCAAATTGTTCTTATTAAAGTACTCACCAGTTGAGCTGGACCAGGCTCAAAGAAAATGGCTAATGCATAAGCTATCCCACTCACACAATAAACCAGACAAATCAAAACTATGTAATTATCTGTGAATGATGATCTTGGATTGTTGCAGAAGTAGAACATTGATAGATACACCAGTGGCTTGACAAGTGTGTTGAAATGATCCATTGTATCCTTCGCAAGAAAATAAGCCAAACTGCTCATACCAGAAGCACTCTCTCTCCAATAATGCAGCTTATCCAAAGAAAATGATCTTAAAGCCGCGATCTTACAAAGGAGAGCTGAAATCCATCATCAGAATTAGAAAGGCTGGTGAGAAATGAAACCTTTTATGCTATCGCACTCATATAGGCCATTGAACATATAAAACAACTTATTATATAGATATATATATATAGGAGTTCTAACTTACAGACTGCAATGACAGTGTATGTGTAACCAATGACCCCAAAAGTTTCGTCGCTGACTTTAGCCAATGTTCCTAAGCAGATTCCAGCCAGTAATAAAATCAAAAAATCTACAGCCTGTGTTCTTGCTTCTCGTAGTCGCTGTTTACAAATCCTGAGGAACAAATACAATTCAATACAAGTCCTGTTTAAACTATGATGATGAGCTCACACAGAATGGAACTTTGCAGACCGAATCAAGTCTTTTGGTCAAAGTACAAAGATCAACAATTTCAAATTCTCATATTATTGTTCCAAATTCCACTTCATTCTTTCTTTAAATTGACAACCTTTGAAGTCCATGCATCTAGCCCTTATTTTGATTCTCTGTGGCTAGCTACATGAATCCTTCTGTTCATTGATCTCATGGCCAATTTCATAATTGGCGTATTCAGGAGATTTTTTTACTGTTAAAACACAAACTATAAGTTATGAAAGTGAAGATTAGTCTTACCTTCCTAGGAAGTATCTAAACTGTTGAAAGTCATCAGGGGTTCTTCGGTTGGATAAATCTTCTGATACAGAGAAATTGAGTGCTGCATTTTCTTTACTCTTTTCAAAATTAGACAGCCAGTACTCTTCTGTCTGTGATTCAGCTCCAGCTTCACTTGAGGTGGCTCCATGAGTTGAATCACCAGTGGATGCTTCTGCGCCATCAGCATTCTGCAGCATATCCATTGGAATAGGATAGCCATTATGAAGCATCCATCTAATAGGAAGCTGTTTATAGTTCACCCCCGAGGGTTTTATTATCCCCTCCAAAATGTCAATGAAGTAATCTGGAGGATTTGCGCGCTCAGGTACAGTAATCCCAAGGCCAGTAAAGTACTCTTCAACTTTCTTTACTGATCCATGGTACACTGTTAACCCACCCTTTGCTAGAAGTATCAAATCATCAAACATCCTGAACAATGTATAGCTGAAGAAAACATACAACATTAACTTTATTCCCTTAAACATGCTTTAGAGAAGAAAAGAACGGAGACAAAGCTTACCTTGGTTGGTGGACAACCATGCAAATGTTTACTCCCTCAAGAGCTTCACGCCGAAGAGCTCTAAGCAGTAAAAGGGAAGATGAGCTGTCTAAACCTGATGTAGGTTCATCTAATATCAGAAGCGAAGGTTCCATAACCATTTCAAGTCCAACATTTACCCGTTTCCTTTGACCACCAGAAATCCCTCTCTTCTCCACTGTCCCAACCAGAGAATCTCGAATCGACTGCAGCCCTAAGGATTCAATGACCCTTTCAACGACTAGAACCTTTTCTGGCTTTGGTAGATCGGCAGAGAGTCTACAATAACCAAAAGGTTTTATTTACAGACATGATAAAATTTTCTCTGTGCAAAATGTTCAATGGAATCAATCATTATGACATTAGTAGTTTAACTTCCACTTCTGGCAGAAAGAAATAGATTAAATGCTTAAAATCAAGGTGCTCCAAATCATATTCTAATGATATCCATAACTTTCAATTTTTTGGTTTACTTCAAAATGCATATGTTTGAAATTCAGATATATTCAATCTTTAATTAGCCCAAGATCCATTTCGAGGATCAGCTGTTATGCTAGCAGAGAAAAAAGATAGGTGCCATGTCTAACTTTGAAGGATTTGAGTCTTAGTTTTTGTAGTGCAAGCAGGACTGATAATAAGATAGATGCAAGAAAAAATCTGGTACATATTGCAGTTAATATTATCATTCTGTGATTGGTAAAAAATGACCTCAGAATCATTCTAGAGTCCCCTAGTATAAGACGTATGCATTAAGAGTTGCTAATAGTATGATTGGATTTACTGTTACATACCTGCATCTTGCACTGAACCAAAGATTCTCCTCCACTGTCAAGTTTCCATGCACAATATCATCTTGAGGTACAAAACCAATGATTTTCTTGTATGCCTGGATTGGCTCTGCCTTACCATTTACAAGAACCATACCAGACACGCGACATCCAGTTGTTTTTCCGGTCAGAGCAGAAAGAAATGTTGTTTTTCCGGCCCCAGATGGCCCCATGACTGCAGAAACTCTGCCAGGTGATAATTTTCCAGTCACACACCTTAGCACATGTTTGTTTTTATGTCTCAAAGTGATTGTTAGATCTTTAAAGGCAATCTCAATCATCGGTCTCTTGCTGATATCAATGTCACTTGCCATTGAAATTACTCCAGAGAAGGTCAAGTTCTTATTTTGCTCCTGCATAGCCTTCTCCTTCTCAATCTGTCCATATGCATACCTGAACATTTGGCTCTGAGTATGCAACTGTTTACCCCTAGGCGCATGCTTTTTTATATTTTTATCTCCTATTTCAAAATTGAAACCTTCATTACTTTCAGGGTTAGCCTCAATTTCATGCAGCATCTTTGTAAGGTTACTTTTTTCCTTCTTCTTTCCTTTCATTACAGATGAACTACTTCCAGGCATCGGTGGCAATGCAGCATCCGTTCCAGGTTTAGCTTGGCCAGTACCTCTTGGCTGCTCCCTAGTTGTCTTTGTACGTGAAAATGTGCGCGATAATGAAGCTTGTAGTCCGATTGCATGCTTCTTAGCAATGTCTTTTGCAGATTTCCATTTTTCACGTGCTTGCGCAGTTTCTCTCACACTTTGAACTGCCTTCTCCCTAGTTTTTGCTTGTCTTTTCTCTCGGGTCGCAAGAACTTGGTCAGAACAGTTATAGATGATGATAAGCAGAAAACACAATCCAGCCTACATTGACAAATGAAATGTAAGAGCAGATAATTGTAGGTACATTGAAAGATTATAGATATATGTCTTATGTTTCCAAGAACATGCATTATCAACAATTTCCATCAATAGGAAATAGAGTTTCCTGTAATTTTTAGTGATTTGAAAGATGAATGGTAAAATCCTTGTAGAAAAATACATGGATCAAATTTCATTTTCAAGGTCTTCTAAAATAGCCTACTATTTGTTTTTCAATTAATCCTCCATCCTTCCCAAATGTATAAGAGGTAACAAGAACACAAAAATCACCTCCAAGGTGAAAACAACTGAATAAGGGAAGTAACTTTAAAGACAAAAGTAATCAGTTACATAGTTCTTAGGAACAGCCTTTTACTTATGAAATATTCCGTCTGCCTGTGGCTCTTATTTTAATCAGCCTGCAGCTTGATGCAATCAATTTGTAGCTAGTATTTTAAAGCATCCATTGATTGAACAGGTATACCATAAATCAGATAATCATGGAAGCTCATATAAGTCACTATGTTAATGACCAAAGGTGGAAATTATTACTCACGAAAATGATGACGCCATATGCACTGATATTTTGATTTGCTGATTTTGGTTCACAAGTTGCCAATCGAAAACACGCTGCGTGATCATCAATAAAAGTTAGATGCAGCTAAAATTGTCAGGTCGTTAATCAACTCTAACTTCAAGTTCAAAAGGCATAGATGCTTAATTAATACTTTTTCATGGTCGGTCGTCAGTAAGATACATGCCTAAAATTTGATAATGATGTGATGGTCATAGAAACCTACCTGATTGAGATGTAGAGCCAGTCCTACAGTAATATCTGAAATAAATAAAACAAAAAATTTGCATTAGTGATCAAGAATATGAGCAATGAATGATATGATATGATATGCAGTGAGGCTAAAAGAGCAAAAATAAAGAACATGATATAGCAAACAAAAGAGTTGCAATTTGCAATCTTTATAGACAAATGCTGGAAGTTCCGGGATAGTTAGCAATACCCACTACTGCAAGGAATTTTCTGAGTTGTGGAAGGACAATAATATCCTGATGGACAGAATATCTCTCCAGTACTCAAAATATCAGCCCAAATATCTGCTCCTCCACAAGTGTGATTTGGCCTCCCAGGAGGCAGTTGGTAATTGTATCTGCAAAACATTTCTGCTAATAAATATTAATGTATGCTAAAAGCAGAAGGAATTATATGTGAAAGAGTACATGAATGAACTTACGGGTCGCATATGCCAGTGGTTTTGTTCAGTTTTGAAAGTGGGCAGTAAGCACCTAGTGGGCATGCTTCAGTGACAAGATACAAAAATGAGAAGCAACAAACAAAGTTTAGTCACAGCACAATCAAGAGAATGCATATATTATACAAGTTGTAACAAAGAAAATCCAGCACTATACTATATAAATAAATGATAAGTGCAGGTGTAGCGAGGAGCTACACCTACACTTGTGTAGCTTTCAATATGCTACACCTGCAATTATGTACCTTTCAATATATTTGACTGTTTGGGATGTTATAATTTTCATATACAGAATTTATTCAAACGTGTACAGAAAGTAAATAAAAAAATGAACAAATTCTATAAATGAAATAAAAAAATTTCATATCCAAACTTCAAATACAGAATTTGTTCAAACTATATACAAAAAATGAACAAAAAAATAAATTCTATAAACGAAGTGAAAAAATTTTATATCCAAAATTGGGAATCAAACACGGTCTAATATGATTATTGTTACTATTAGAGCCATGTTTGGCTTACTACTAATTTTTTTTAAAGATACAAAAAGTGAATAAAAGAATATATAATTAAGTAGAAAAGATAGAGAAATTGAACATCAAGTGAACAAATTTTGTATGTAGTATAAAAAAAAACACATATATGCTGCTTTGGAGCTATAACATTGCAGGTGTAGCTCCTCGTTACATCTATCAGTGCTCGTAAATATGTATAAATAAAAAATGGAATGCTTCAATCAATATTAAAAGACACTTCTAATGCTTTCTACATGTAACCAAAGATGGCTGTAAGTATTTTTGCAACGACCAAATTATGAACATTATATGAGGAATAAAATCATGAAAAATATGGAGAAGAAATCATTGGTCATTTCTAATTAATGTAATTTGTAGATAATCAACTGACGCAACAAGAAATGCCAACCCAATTACGAATACTTACGTATCATGCATGAAATACCATGAGGGCAGAAGAAGCCCTCACAACAAGGTTCACAATCTGTAGTTCTACTAGGCATAGTTTCAGAATTTTTGAGGTTAACCTTTGTACCACGACCAGCGCTGCAAGCCCATCCTGGCTCACATCCAGAAACCCATGAGCTCAAATTACAGTTCTTGTTAGGTTGCAAATAATTGGTAGCCTTTGATCCTTTTGTAAAGAAACTATTGAAGTAGAACCTTATTTCCGCTGCTGTGCATATGCGCTGCATCATGTCTCCTGATGCACCATGATACTAAAAGTTATTCAGGATGATATCATGCATGAAGGAGACTAATGATTAAGTTTACGTTTGATTCATGAAAGATAATATTTTGTATGTGGTACACTTAGAAGCATTAATCAATAAAATTAAGCTTCTCTACTCAAATAGAAAATCATTTTTTAGATTTCGACAAACTTGTCCAAAACAAAAATAAATCATATGAATACATATTTATTATGTGCTTATACCCATTAATAGTCACTACTAATCAGTGGCAGCCATTGACACTCCTAGATCTATATATTTTTAATATATTTTTTAAATTGAACAATAGAAAATATTAATATAACATTTATGATCTAAATTTTATTATAATTTTATAATTTTAAAAACATTAATATTTTTCAATATATGCCATTTTCCGTAAAACAAATGTATCCTAAGTTGTGCTTTTGAGAAAAATGGAAGTGCAATGTCCATCATGAAGCCGATATAGATCAAACCATAAGATTCTTATCAAGCTTATCACTTACATAAGATCCTCATTGAGCATATCACTTGTTACATACATCAAAGAAATCTAAGCAGAAATGAAGCTAGAAGAAAATTGCTAGCTATAGATTAAAAAAAAAGAAAAAAAATAATGAAGCAAATTAAAATTTTAATCAATCAAATTATATTCAAATACCCTGCTCTGCTTAAACAATGGTCTAAACCTTAAATTGATTTCTTCCACAAACTTTTAGAAAAGCACATTCTCATCCTTCAAAATTCTGAAATGGTTTCCGTAGAGGAAACATGATGAAAACTAAAATTTGCATTGAACCAAGTGGTAGAGCTTCTGTTGAAGTCTCAACCCCAAAACTAACGAATTATACTCAACCATATACCCTCTTGCATTTACTAAGAAAATGCAACTTATTGATGTCTCTATGGTCCAATGATCTTTGTAATGCAGCAGCTCAAGGTCGCCCATGGCAATCCCTCCCCTTTTAACAAAATGTTTATTTAAACACATATGTATAGTGGGAATTGATCGATATATCATGCCTTTGGTTTTCTTGGCACAATTGGTAATGAAATTTGTATTTTTGGAGAAATTGAAAGCCATATTCCAATCTGAATCCCTGCAAACCAACACAAAATGCCTATAACCTCTATATCTTTCAAAAAAGGGGGAGGGAATGAACATAATATATAAAATCATATATACACACACGTCCGTTATGCAGAAACCAAAGTTTTTGGTGATGTCTTTCTTGAAAACGAAGGTGAAATTGGCGAAACTGTTAAAAACCAGCTGAGAGAAGAGCTGTTCTGCAGCAGGATTCTTAGTGTAGCCATCAACATCTTCTTGGCAAGAAATGGGCTGCAGTAACAACAACGATAGACTGAAAGCAAAAGCAACAACAGAGAAATTGGTCGCAAAGAGAAAACAATTTTGTGCATTATAAACCATCTTCTCTCTGCTCATATCTTCGTATCAAAGAATCAATGCAAGACTCAAAGATGGTCGAACTAATATGAAATGGTGATGCGGTAGAAAGCCCATGCATATAAAAACTTAGTTATCAAAATGGAAATGGAAAAGATATTGCTAAAAGAGCTGTAACTGATTCAAGAAGATAAGTCTAGTGGAGGAAGCAATAGGGGAGCCAAGGGTAATGGAGGGTGGTGGTATATCAAGGTCGGTGTTTTCTCGGGGGAAGAAATGGCAGAGAGAAAGAGATGGCGAGGTAGTAGGAGATATTAAAACATGCATGGAGGGTTTCGATAGTTTGATATGTTATATTGTTGTAAAACGAGGGGAAGTATACGTATATGTCAAAAACATTCAAAAGATAAAGTTATAAGCATTCTGTGAATAAAAAAAAAATATAGACCCGAGAAAATATAAAATGAATTAATGGAAAAATTAATTTAAATGATGATAAGGTTTTTTTTTTTTTTTTGTGTCAGTAAATTTGAATTTATTAAAAATTGTGAAAAACAATTTCATAAATTTACTAAATATAACATTTTAAGAAAACACTTGAAATCAACTAAAAGAAGCAAGTGATCCCTAATTGAGTGGTTAGGGATAATGCCTTGAGATCGTAAGTTCTATTCAAACCCAGCAAATGCAGTGAGTTTTTTTTATTAAAGATTTATAAAATTTTCTCTTCCTTATTAACAATTAAAAATGTATTGTGGCTTTTATGAGGATAATCTAATCACACAACACACACTTAAGGAAGCCATAACCCTTTGTCTCATAAAAAAAATATAGCAAAAAATACTAAATTTTACCATATAATTTTTTTTAGCAAATATGGCATTGCAATTTATTTATTAGCAAAATTATACTCTATAATATAATGTTATTTACAAAATGGTATCAGATTTGTAATTTTGTTAAATTCATCTGACCTGATGCCAAATTTTGTATATTATTTTAACTAATTATGTATATAAAATTTGAATGCAAAATTTTTTCACTCTAAACATAAAATTTATTCATTTTTTATTTATTTTATATATATTTCAATAAATTTTATAATGATAGAAATAAAATTTATCCAAATATATATAAAAAGAAAATAAAAATGAACAGATTCTGTATTTAGAGAGAAAAAATTATATACTGATAAATAATTAATTGAAATAATATATAAAATCAGATATCATATCATATAGATGTAATAGAATTACGGATGTGATACCATTTTGTAGACAATATTATACCACATGGTAAAATTTTACTAATTAACAAATCACAAAATCATATTTGTTAAAAAAGAAAATCACAAAATAAAATTTGGTACTTTCTCCAAAAATATAAAAAGGCTCTTATGGGGGTGAAGAAATTATAACCTTTTATTCCATGAAAAATATAAAAAGGCTCTTATAGGGATAATCTAACTAAGTGACACTGCTAAAAAAACACTTCGAGGAAGCCATGAACCCTTTGCCCCATAAAAAATATAAAATGAAAGGGGCACGGCAATGTTTATTACTAGAGTGATTCTTAGGATAATGAACATAAACTTAATTATTATATGTTGTCAAAGTGGTCCAAAGGAATAGAAAAGAGGCCACAATCCATCATTGTCCACAAGGAGGAGGTGGCAATAGAAAATTCATTTTATATTCTAAACCTCGTACTATAGCCTAATTTTGGTAATTAGTGGACCAAGAAGCAAGAATCACGCATTTATACCTTTCCTTTCACATGATTAATTCCACTGAATCACTATCACCTTTCCTTTCACATGATTAATTCCACTGAATCACCATCCTAATTACTTAATTAATCTCATATGGTCTTCAATACACCCAATGATTCCCTTCACCAATCACTTCTTCCCATGTTGTTAGCTCTTACTATATGCTGCATTAGCTTTTCTTTAGTTTATTTTCTATTATTAATTTTTTTATTTTTAAGATTATTATTTCCTCTTTTATTTACAATTTTTTTTTTGTAATTTCAAATCTGTTGTTTAGTTAAATACTAATGTACTATTAATTATCCTCTCTAGTATATAAATGAATTATAAAAGTAATTTGTTTTGTAAGTGTACTATAATTATTTTAAATAGAAAAATATTTCATTGATATAAAAAGAAAAGAATTATATCATTTATTCATGTTCCGTACCTATACAAATTATATGAAATGAATTATGGTTAAATTTTGTAATCGAAAACAAATAATTTCAACTAGGGTTTTGCTAATATTTAAAAAATCAAATATAATTAGATTAGTTTTTATCATTTTTATGAAAAGTAGATCTTGAATGTGATTTTCTTAATTAATTATCAAAAAAATACTTTTTACAGGCTACAACAATTTAATAGTGTGTGTGTATATATATATAATTCTCTTTTCTTATTATAAAAAGAAAATGTCCTTAAGCATGAACTCAAAGGTGCAAGTGAGGGCCACTAGCACTTGAACTTTTTCAAAAATGTTTTCCTTTAGATAAAGTTTTAAAATCTTTTTAATTCTTTATTTAAAAAATTTTTTAGATATACATATTTTTATATTCCAATTAAAAGTATTTTATAATTTAAACCTTTCAAAGTTTTAAAAAATCTTTAATTTTATCAATACAATTTTTCTGCTTTATATCCTAAATTTTCAACTTGATAATTAAGTTTATACACATTTTCAAAATATAAAATTAATATTACTTAATTATAAAAGATAAAAAATAGTAAATTCAATTTTTTAAAAAAATTATCTATACCTATCTTTTAAAATTTAAATTTTAAAAGAGTGGACTAAAGAGAGTTAAAAAATAAAATATAAATGAGAGTTAACCTCATTTATGAATTTTTTTTATGATTTAAATAACAGTAAAATGAAGTTAAAAGTTTATACTATTATCTTTTTGACACTCTCAAATCAGAGAATAAAAAATAGAAAGAAAAATTTTTAAATAATTTACATTGATTAATTTCCTTCAAAAAAATTCTCAAATATAATGAAAATAACAAATTTTATTTACATTTCACTAGTATCATTTCATCACTCTCATTAACTTTTTTCTACCCAAAAAAAAAATCTCAAAATAATAATATTGTAGAAAGGGAACTCTATAATTTAAATTTCATTAATATAAACAATTTTTAATATTAATAAATAAGTACAAGAAATTGGTGAAATAAACTGCTTGTATATTGTATTACATGCATCGCACCTCACCGGAGGGGGGCACACTGTAGAGTGTACAGAAAAGTGGAAAGTGGAAAGACTAAGCCAAATCTGAGATCCTTCGCCGCCAATTAACGTCTCATATCTCTCACGCCGACTAACCTTTCTTCCTCATCTCTACCTGTGAACTGCGACAAACACTCATCGCCATTGACCTCGCAACATCCTTCACCATCACTCATTGTAAGTCACTGACGTACTCATTTCGCTCACTCACTGAGTCCATCAGAGTCGCGTTAGCATCTTCTTCTCTTTTTGTGGTGTCTCGCCTCCTCCCTACACTAAATACTTCACTATTTTAATCACCGCCATTATACATATAATATTTATATATAAATAAATAATTTAAATATATAATTGTAATTTATAATAATAATATTTTTTTTTCCGATGATGTGAAATGCTGTTGATTAAGTTAGGAGTTGTCGATTCGTAGTCTATTTATTTTATTTTATTGTTAATATTTGAAGATTTTGCTTTGTTGAAGTGTACGGTCTGTTTGGTTGTTGAGAAAATGCAGCAATTTTTAGGACCTAAGAAAGAAAATGTTGTAATATACTACTGAGTTTTTGTGGTTCGTATCATCAATGATCATAAACTTTGGTTTGCTAATTTTCCTTTTTAGCATTGTTAATCTGCTCAAGATTTTGAAAGAGTGAAGTATTAGGGTGATGCGGTCATTGCAGGTTTTGACTTATCTTTGCTTGCATTAATGAAATGTTTTATTGTTCTGTGAACCATGTGCAGCAGAATGTCGAGTATGGTTTTTGTGGTTATGGAAGATCAATGATGGCAATTTTTTTCTTAAAAAAAAAAAATGTGTTTATTGGCTATATCATAATCTACCATCACTAGTTTTGAATCTTTCTTTTAAAAAAAATTGTATCTTGCAAATTTGCATTTTGTTAGTATCGCTTGTAATGCATATTTTGAAGCAAAGTTCTCAACGTCTAGAAGTGAAATTGTTTTGTGACATTTGTTTCAGGTGGAAGCAGTGAAGAACCATTTCTTGAGATTTAATGTCAACATTAGCAGGAGATTGTTTACAATTTATTTATGTGAAGTGAATTGTTAAGTTGGAAAATCTTGTATAGTGCAAATGATTACCCATGAACATGATTCTGAAGTTTTTCAATGGGGTCTCCAGTTGTTTGAAAGCAACCCTTATTCGAATTATATGTATTGTGACACTGCTACACAAGATGATGGTGATTATTATGCTGTGCAGCAGTACAAGGATGGCTATTATGATACCAAATGTTGCAATTTAGAGCATGATGAGCTTATAGCACAAGCTCTTCAAGAAGAACTATCACAACTTTCAGTTGCAGAAGGACCTGAGTCTCCAAGTGAAGGGGATGCACGTTTGCAAGTTTCCTCTTTCCAATCTGATTGGCATGGTCAATCCATGGATAATTATGGTTCTGGTAGATGTTAACTTTAAGGATGCTAATCTGAAAATTTATTTTTACAGAAATAGGGAGATTCTATTTCTATAGCTTCACTCCATTATGTTTATATTTTCATAACATGTAGGGCAGGAGGGTGGCCAGGAAGAGGCAGATGATGTGGGGCCTTCTAGCTCATGCTCTAGCCCTCAAGATAGGGAAGATTGGTCATATTCCCAGGATCCAGCTGAGGAGTATGCTTTTGATGGTGAAGTGGGAAAGTGGCTGAATGAAATGGTCCCTATTCCTGTGAGTGCAGAATTTAACTTGAGTCAATTTTGTTCCCTTATCTTATGAATGATTCTCTCATATTTGTACTGGGTTGTGCTTGTTCAGTGCCCTTCAATGATGTATCTTTTCTAATCTAGAAAAAGCCAGCTATGCGCATTAGATGCATCTCATTTTCATCATACTTCTTCAACAGTATTGAATTCTTGTTTCAGCATCTCATGTTATATAAAGCTCTTTTAAACCTTTGCTTCAAGCTACTCTCAGTTAGTGCCTGACTTTTAAATTGCATCTAGTTTCTTTATGCATGTTGGTTTTGTATCTAGTACTTGAGATGATATTTTCCTGTGGTACTCATTCAACTTAAGCCTGGGTATATTTTTTGAGGGTCTGATCCCTTTCTTAAACTCTATTTTCTTCTGCCTGGAACTTCTATGAGGTAGTTTCACCATCAATAAATTTCATAATTACCCTAAAAGCTGAAAATGAAATGTGAAGTTGGAAAAGATACATACATCCGAATATTCCTCACATGTATTGACTTCTTAAATATGGCATTTTCCAACTGGGCTGTAATTTACACTTGGATATTTGATACTGGTTTTGTGCAGCATGTTCCTAGAATCAATGGAGAAATTCCTTCAGTTGATGAAGCAACATTAGATCATCAAAGGCTATTGGACAGGTAATTGGCCATTTTTGGATGTAGAATTTTCAATAGTGCTTACTTTCTCTTATGGTTGTTAATTTTCCATTCTTAACGTCTTGTATATTGCATTCAAGATGATGTTTTAGTAAATAATTTCTGTGGCTACTTTATATTTGAAGTGTGTGATTATTGTTTTTTACTTCATTGGTGAGCGATAAACAGGGATACCTTTCCCTTTCCCAATGGGAATCACATGAAGACATAATTATTGAAATCCTTTTTTCCTCAGATTGCAAGTTTATGATCTAGTTGAGCTTAAAGTTCAAGGAGATGGCAATTGTCAGGTTAGCTCTTTCACCTTGGAGGATGTTGTGGATTCCATGTTCTTGAAATTGCTGATTGCTCAACTTGCAAAAGCATTTCTAGTCATTAGATGAGAAATATTGCTAGAAAAGTTGTTTGAGATCTGTTTGTGAATCTCTATTCTTTTCTTTATCTATATGCTATGATTTTTTTTTAATTTTTTACATTATTGGTTCTTGATGCTGTTTAAGTTTACACTTGTACTGCGATTCTTCTTCTCTCCATGTCTCTCCATTAGAGGCTGGCTTAATGGTTTTTCCCCTGGGAACTGACAATTTGATTTTTTTCTCATCACTTTCATGTTGGAACTAGTATTATTCTCCAATCAATAAGTTTGCTACTTCTGCATTATCTAGAGTTCTCCTCTGGTTATCCTTCTACAGTTCTACTCATTTGTCTTGGTATGAATGTACAAAGCCATCAATAGTAGTTGGACCAGAAACAAGGAGAAGGGGTGTTCTAATAATCTAAAGCTAGGCCACAGGACATTGAGAGGATAATCTGGATCTAATCCTGTCATTTATCAATTTTACTTGAAGTAGCTATTAAAAAGTTATGTACTCTTACATTTAGTGGCGTTAGACTTTTGCTATTGCACTCCACAATACTATAGATATGAATTTTTAGTATTTGTACATATACATATGAGTGTAAAATCATACAGAAATTATATTGTGAATATAAGCATGGTGGATTCTCACTTGTTTCTACATCGTGAAGTGGCTTGGGCAATTTGAATTTAGAAACTGACTGAATTGCATCTGTACTATTTTTACGAAGATGTTTGTCAATCCACCCTTTTGCTTGGGTTAAGCTTTTTAGTGATCATGATTCTTGTCACAATGAAATTCAGGACGCACGAGTTAAAAGATTGACTTTTGGAGATCAATTGGCAGAAATTTTAGAAGGGAAAATTTTTTTTACAGAAGACACTTGCAGCTTTGTTGTATTAGATGCAATGCATTTGTCATTGCTGTTAAGTTTATACTTCAGCACATGGTGTATGGTCTATCTTATGCCATTTCTGTTACTTATTTACTCTTTTTACTGTGATAGTTATCTGCATCATATTTGATAAATATGAAGTCATGTAACATTGTATGATATCTTTTTTTTTTTTTTTTTTGGTTAATACTCAGTGATCTCTCTAAAGTGTTATACAACTCTAGGTGGAGTCCAAATATTCATGGTTGTTGAGTTTTGCTGTTAGAATTTTGCATGAAGAGATCTGGATGTGATAATTGATGAGATTCATAAACAAGGTTTGAATGTAGATTAAAAACAAATGAGAGTGAATTTTTAATATATTTTGAAAGTTGGTTCAAATCTTCTTAAATAACTTTCACCCACATTCAATGGATACAACCTCCATTAATGAATCTAATCAACTAAAGAAGGTATAGAACTGCATTCTAAGAATTTAAACAAAAAAATTGCATCCAAATCTCTTTACTTGAAATCTTTCCATCAAAGATACAGTTTTTCTGCTAAGTCGTAAACTGGATATCATATACCATGTAGTGTTTGTCATAGATTATATGGTTTCTTATGAGATGCTTGAACTAGTTTCTGCCTTCTATATGTTGCTTTTGTGGGTGAAGTTATGACTACCTTATGCTTTATATGGTCATTTTCTCTGTCGCACCTTAGATGCTTCTGAATTGTCAAACTCTTGACAATTTACTGATTCTTTGGTGTTATTTACTTGTCTGGATGTTCTCTTGATGTGTCCTATGATTAGGATTCTCCTTGAGATGCAAGTTTACAATCAGTGCTGTTTGTATGACACTGTTGAAACATAATTTTTCAATGAAAGCATATGCTTTGCACATAATGTCTCACTAACATTTAGTGATGTTTCCAGTTCCGTGCTCTATCAGATCAATTTTATGAAACTCCTGAACATCATGAATTTGTGAGACAAGAAATTGTAAATCAGGTCATCCATTCTTTTACCTCAAATTCCAGTTGCTTGGTTCAGTTGAATTTTACTGATTGTATTGCAGACTTATTTATGCTGTGATGAATTATCAGCTTAAGTCTTATCCTGAGACATATGAGGGTTATGTACCCATGGCTTATGGCGATTATTTGGAGAAGATGTCCAAGTATCTCTCTCCTCCTTTCTATTGACTTGATCATTTTCTTTGGGGTAAAAATTGACATTTCTTTTGCCACAATGTGGATGAGAACAGGAGTGGTGAATGGGGTGATCATGTCACTTTGCAGGCTGCAGCAGATTCGGTATGCTTCAGAGACCTTTGCATTGGGCTCTTTCCCATGATTATAATTTGTTATATGGAGTTATTCTAGTAGTGATTTTATAGGTAATGTAACTTGCAATATGTCATTACTCTAGTGTTAGAATTCCAGTTGCTGAAAATGTTTGCTGTTGTTCTTTATTCCACTGTTGAGTGCTTCTTATATGACTGATCTAATAAACAAAAGTTTGAGCTGTAGGCATTAGAATCCCAAAGAATATGCGACACTGGACAGGTCAAAGGGATGGTTGTTTAGGCTAGTTTTAAAGTTTATTTTGAAGATAGAATGGGTAGAAATTTGAGTGAACAGCTAGGTTTTGAAGGGAGTAGGTTTTTCTGGTGCTGTTGCCAAAGTATTAAAAGCATGGTGAACACTTATGTGAATAGTAAATAAAATAAAGCGTTTAGGTATCATATAAAACACATCCTTAGGCATCACACCTTGTGTTGATTGCATCTCACAACCCTAACGAAGGAAGCATACTGTTGGAAATTGACATTTCAAAGGTAATAACCCAAACGAAGGGGGCATACTGTTGAATTTAACATTAAAAATGTAATAACCTTTATAATAACCATTACAAAGATAATCATAGCTAAAAACTCATCCACGGTTCCAAGGTGACAGACTTTAAAACTATGCCAATCCTTGAAGGATTTGGACTTAGGTGTGTTTGTTTCATGGACTCTCATGGGAAAATGACTTGGGAATATTCAATTTTGGCATTTGGTTTGCATGAAAATATTGCATTTCTAGGAAAGTTGAATTCCTAAAGTTGGGAAAGAACTTTTCTATGTTAAGGGGTGAGAAAATTATTTTTCATGGTTGTAGGAAAGCTTAAAAATTAAATAGACTATTATGTCTTTGATTTATATAACATTTGGGTAAATTTAACCCTATATATTATTATATACTAAATTATCAAATATATTTTATATTTTTAAGTATTTTTAACAATTATATTTCATATTAGTTGATTATAATATCACACTTTATTACAAAATACAAATATCTTTCTTTTTCTATATTAATTAAATAAAACTAAAACATATCTAAAATAAAGGTATTATAGTAATCTAGGTCACTTTCCTTCTACTTTTTTATATTCAAATCAAACACATTATTGTGAATTCCAATAAAAAATTTATTTGCAATCAAACACGACAGTGTTATGTTTTGGGAATTGTTTTCTTGATCAACTTTCTTGGAATGCGATTCAAAATAGGAATGTTGAATTTCAACAACCAAACATCCCCTCTTAAGAAAACTAAAAAGGAATTAACATTAACCTATACCAGTAAGGATTCTAATTAAAACTCAAAAATAAAAGTAAATATTCCAAAAGAAATCTGATTTTCCAGCAGAGCTGAAAATTGCAAAATTGCCCCTGAGACATAATGTAGCAGGCCAGTAGCTTACTTATTTAAATAGACATAAATATATAGCTCTAAAAGGACTAGGTACTCAATAATTCCTCCAATAAGCCCTACATTAAAATTCGACCATAATTCTATGTTGAGTCTTTAAATTTGAATTTTTCTTGAATTCCTTATCTGTGTCAACATTTGCCGTCTTTAATAAAGCAGGGGCTGATTCAATAACATTCACATGGCCCATTATTGTTCATGGGAAGTGAAGAATATATTGCACTGTTTGCACCCAAATAAATAAAGTACTTGAGGAGTTCTTGGCATCAATATTTCTAATGATTTCTTCTTAATATGTCATGCTTGGCTCAATGCAATGCATTTTCTCCACTTTAGTGGATGAATGATTATTTTAGGAATATCATAACATCATTAGGGAGGGTGGATATGGTACACTGGAGGGGAGCAACTAACTTCCACTCTATAAATCACCTTTGCAGCTAAAGAATGCAATTGAATAACTTTTTTAACTTTAAATGACTGTTTTAAAAACCCAAGTTTCTCAATATTAAGGTTGGCAAAACAAACACCAATTCGTATGTTGTCTCTTAACAAATTGTTCAAAAGGTGGAATTATTCTTCCCCTTCTTATAGGTTAAATTTATGACCTTTTTCATGGATTGATTTAGCAATAAGAACAAACAAAATTGAAAATTTTACAGTCAGAGACGCATTGATCATGGTGAAGAATATTAGAGATATATTTCACTGGTCTAGCAAGTTTGCTGAATTGTATTCATTTGATGATCGAAGTGTATGAGGGGTATTTTTTCACTGGTTTGACAAGATTCTTCAATGATTAGAATGCCATGAGAGGCTTAAATGCTTGATTGTGGAAAATTTGTCGTGCCTAATTTTTGTTAATAATTTGTTGCAGTATGGTGTCAAAATAATTGTCATTACATCTTTCAAGGACACTTGCTACATTGAGATTCTTCCAAATGTTGAACAATCAAAAAGAGGTACACTAATTAATGCTATTACTTCT
>CATIWR010195581.1:0-65915 GCA_949677035.1 Omphalea diandra
TTTTATATTTTATTTTAAAACATTTTAATACTTTATTTTATAATATTTTATACATTTTATTATTATATTATATTTTAAAATATATAATAATTTTATTATAATATTATATAATACTTTTATTATGTTATGTTATAATAAAATTATTATAATATTATAATAAAATAATAACATTATTATATAATATTCTGCTGCAAGGGGGCAGCCAGAATAATTAGCGGATAAAGAGTAAAAAATTCAAAAAAATATTCGTCCGTCGGTTTAACTGGTGGGCGAAAATTGTTGACTACCCCTTCTTGCTAATTATTTTTTCAATTGCCTTATTTTTATAAATATTTTTTAATTCATAATATTTTTCTAATTTTTTTTTTACACTAATTTGAAAATTATCCCGCCCAATGCATGAGCAATCACGAGCTCAGCTTCGTGGAGGACGTCGAGATCGAAGCCTTCTTCTTCTACAAGCAGTACAACACCTTCCGCAAGCATTGCTACATCGTCCATCCTTCAACTTTCCAAGGTAACAAATTATATAGGAATACGAGACGTGAATGCTTCGCGTAATGAAAAGAACAATAAGTGCATGAACGAAAAAAGAGACGAAAGACTAAGGAGGAAACTGAGGTTGTTGTTGCTGATCACGGGCAGGAAGAAAGATTACCAGGGGAGATCATGGATTTCGCCGCCTAAAGATGTGAAAACAAATATTGATCATCATTGCTATGTACCAAAGAGACTTGTGCATACATGATGCGGGCATACAAAGGGAGCATACAAAGGGAGTCTATGCCATAAGATTTTTCCCCAAACACGGCCATTTGATTCTTTCTGCAGAGATGGATTCCAAGGTGAAGATATGGGATGTGTTCAATTCAGGTGACTGCATGAGAACTTACATGGGTCATTCAAAAGCTGATAGGGACATTTCTTTTTGTAATGATGGCACTAAGTTTTTGAGTTGTGGATTTGATAAGAATATCAAGTACTGGGATACAGAGACTGGGCAGGTTATCTCAACATTCTCGACAGGGAAGATTCCTTATGTTGTTAAGCTTAACCTTGATGATGATAAGCAGAATGTATTGCTGGTGGGTTTGAGTGATAACAAAATTGTGCGGTGGGATATGAACACAGGGAAAATTAGTCAGAAGTATGACCAACATTTGGGGGCAGTAAATACTATTACTTTTGTGGATAACAATAAGAGATTCGTGATCTCCAACGATGATAGATCACTTCTCATCTGGGAATGTGGGATTCCTGTTGTTATTAAGTACATTAGGGAACCTCACATGCATTCTGTTTCATCAGTTGCAGTTCATCCTAATGCAAATTGGTTTGCAGCTCAGAGTTTGGATGACCAGATTCTCATCTACAGTACTAGGGAAAGGTTTCAATTGAATGAGAAGATGTTTGTTGGGCATACTGTGGGCTCTTATGCTTCCCAAGGTAATTTCTCGCTTGGGGGACGGTTTATTATGTCGGGAAATGGCAAGGGAAAATGCTGGTTTTGGGACTGGAAAACTAGGAAAGTCTTGAGAAAACTTAAAGTGTCATGATGGAGTCTGCAATGGCTGCTAGTGGCATCCATTACAGCAGAGTGGCAACTTGTGGATGGGATGGCTTGATTAAATACTGGGACTGATTTCCTTTTTCTGGCACCCGTTTTCTTGATGCTCCCTCAATGGCATATTGTTCTTTTTTTTTAAAAAAAAAAAAAAGGAAATAATGGCTTGTTATATTTTGACTAGTTTTTGATAAGGAAATTTCATGGAAAAAGGTCTTATATGCATAAAGATTATAGTAATTTTCATAAATAAATTTTAAATCATGTGTGTAATTTATTAATTATGATAATTTTGTTTAAAATAAGAATTAATCAAATGATAAATAATTGTACATATTAATAAAATTATTAACTAAAAAACTATATTAATTATCACATTGTCGTACAATACCACATAAGATATTGTATGAATAAAAAAATCAATAATAATTTAACTTTTTTACACACATTTATATATAAGGAAGAACAAATAAATTTGAATTTTTTTTACACACGCATCTCTCTTTCTCCACTTCAAAATTTTAATTTTCATCAATTATTTGGGCTAAATTATCAAGTATTTGAAATATTTACAGTCAATTTTGGATTCAATCAAAGGTGAGTTCCATATTTTTTAAAAATTTTCTATATTTTCACTTCTCTCATATTTTCATATTTTAATTCACTTAGTTTTACATAAAAAAAATATTGTGTTCACTTATTTTTCTTTCATATTTCTTAAAAATTATGAATTGATTAAATTTTAGAAATAGGAAATTTAAATTAAAAATATGTTGTGAAATAGGAACTCTAATTTAAAATTTGAATATAAACTCTAATTTAAAAATAGAAAATTTAAATTAAAAATATATTATGAATTGTAAATTATAAATCCTAATTGATTTATTATGAATTTATTGTGAATTAAAAATATTGTAAAGTTATAGTAAAATAGAAATTTTGTTAAAAATATATTAAAAATAATTAATTTATTGTGAATTAGAAATAAAAATTTAAATTAAAAATATACTATGAATTGTGAACTTTAATTTAGAAATAGGAATTTAAATTTAAAATATATTATGAATTGTAACTTCCAAATCCTAATTGATATATTGTGAATTAAAAATATTACAAAGTTATAGTAAAATAGATATTTATTAAAAATAATTAATTTATTGTGAAATAGAAATAAAAATTTAAATTAAAAATATATTGAGAATTGTTAATTAGGAACTCTAATTTAGAAATAGAAAATTTAAATTAAAAATATATTATGAATTGTGAACTATAAATCCTAATTGATTTATTGTGAATTAAAAATATTGTGAAGTTATAATAAAATAGAATTTTTATTAAAATATATTAAAAATAATTAATTTATTGTGAATTAGAAATAGAAAATTTAAATTAAAAAATATATTGGAAATTGAATTGAAAATTTTATTGGTTTGTAAATTATGAATTGTGATTGACAATTCATTATTTTGTGAATTGTGATTAAATAATATGAATTTATTTTGATTGTTTATCTATGGTAGAATATGTAGAAGTTTTTTAAATGAACCCGCAGTATTGAGTTTTGAAATGAGGCTAATATTTATGAAGAGAGTAGTAGTAGAAAATAATCTTGTGTGAAATTTAATTTAGATGATATTATTTGTAATTTGAGATTATGTAAACTAATTGAAGATTTTGATTTTGTAATCATATATCAAATCCAAAGAGAGTACATGACTAAGGAGCCTTATCAACCAATTGGCCACAATTCTCCAAAAACTCAGTTTGGTAAACAAACGAGGAATTTTCAAGATGGTTGGTTTAAAAGTTTGTATAGTTGGAATATGGCATATTAAAAGATGTGGCATTTTATTTTGATATTATCTTTTCAAAACTCCAAATAAAGGAGGTTGATTTGTAAAAGATGTTTTTATCAAAACAGGATTCAATAATTGAAAAAAAGACATTAGAAAAATTTAATAAACATGTTCATTGTGTGAATAGTTGTTACAATGATGCTAGAATACAATTTGATCTTTTTCAAGATTAAAGGCATAATGTGGCAAATATGTTAGAAGAATATGAGTGAGATGGAGGTTGCTTATCGCATTCGTTTAGCGATGATGTTAGATGTGACACGCTTCCTTTTGAAGTAAGGTTTGCCTTTTCGTGGATATGATGAATCAACTAGTTCTTCAAATAAAGACAATTTTCTTGAGTTGCTTGAGTAGTATAATCAATGAAATGAAACGGTTTTCAAGGTAGTCAATAAAAAATGCTTTTGGAAACAATCAAATGACTTCTCCAAAAATTCAAAGGAACTAGGACATGCTTATGTTGTAAAGATCATGCTAGCCATCATCAATGATATTAGGAATAATGTTTTTTCTCTTAAGATTCATAAGTCTCGAGATATTTCAATGAAGGAGAAAATGAAGTTATTTTAAGATTTGTAAATAAACATGGACATGTTATTGAACGGTTTCTTGCAATGGTGCATGTGCATGACATTGCTTTTATTTCTTTAAAAAATGTTATTGAAACATTATTTGCAAAATATGGATTATCATTATCTAGATTAAGAGGTTCATGATATGATGGGGCTTCAAATATGTGGGGCGACTTCAAGGGATTGAATGCCCTCCTATTGAAGGAAAATTCATATGCAAGGTATGTCCAATTTTTTTCTCATAAACTCCAATTAGTTATTATTGTTATTGTCATGGGAAACTTTATTGTGAGTGAATTTTTTTTTGCTATGTTAATATGATTGTAAATTTGACTATAGCATCATGTAAAAGGAAAGATCAACTTAGACAGATTGAACAAAATAAGATGGTTGCTTTTTCAGAGAGTGGAGAAATTACTAGTGAAAAAGAGAAAAATCAAGAAACTAGTTTAACAAGACCAAAAGATACTCATTGGGGATGACACAAATAATGCATTTAATGGCTACCCAACAAAACCATAAAATTCATAAAGTATTAAGGTTTAACTAGCCTTTAAAGCCATAATCTTATTAACAGAGTTCAGTTCACCTAACAAAACCATAAAAGTTATCAAATATTAAGGTTTGGCTATCCATTAAAGCCTAATAAGCCATAAAATTAATCGAGTATTAACGTTTGGCCATCCCTTGAAGCCATAATTTTACGATTAAGATAGTTACTCAAGAAGACAAAGTGCTAAGACAAAGGAAGAAGATGATAAAGTTTTATTACAAGGAGATGTTCATTACAAAAATAAGATACATTAGCTACGAAGCTGAAGGATCAGGAACATTAGCATGGTCACTAGAGGCAGAAGGCGGATAAAAAACATGCCCTATCAACTTTTTACAAGGATGATCAGATGCCTCTTGGCCATAAGAATCTCCCTTCTTTTTGTCTAAGGCCAAGTATGGTAGGTTGATTCCTTTTAGGAGGGTCTCTGAACTCCCCATGATAGTGACCACCCAAACCTTCTTTGTATCTTTGTCTTTTTCGAGTCGAACAAGAGGATAGGGAGTATCATAGGCCATTTCCTTACCTCACTTGCTTTGTAATGGGTGTTACAGGCTTAATTCAGTTCATTAAAGTCGATTTCTTTGACCTTGACAAATCAAGGTTTGGATGGTTTACCAACAAAGCCTTGCAAATAGCTTGGATATATCCTTTTAAAACTAAAGAGCATAAATCCCTTGTCTCTGCCTCTCGAGCCTACACTAAATTGATCGTCCCCTTCAGCATTCGCCCTAGATGCCTTATTGTATAGGTCAAGTCTAAATGTTTCACTGTCTGGGCGAGTTTTTTTTTTAAGTAGCAAATCATAAGACTCTTTCTCGACAAATCATCAATGAAAGGTTGTTAAGCATTGCTTAGCTCAGCCTTATGCCTGTCTTTAATTCTTGCCATCTCCTCATTGAAGCGGTCCTTTAGCCTCCTATTCTTCTTTTGATACTCTATTAACCTGCTTTCAGCGTCCTGGTCCAAGAGAAGATAATAAAATTAAGTAAGATGGCAACGTGCATATATGCAAGAAAGCAAGTTAATGGCAAAGAGTTAATCACTCATGTTAATAGAAACTTGAAGACCAACTTATCGCTTTTGACTTTCTGAAAAAGCTTATAGCCCTTTTAGCATAAACATGACATTTGTTTGTGCCATATCAACACAAGACATGTTCACCCAGTCGTGATGATCAACCTTTAAATCTGTACACTGTAGAAACTTGTTGCAAAGTTCCAGATCAAACACCGAACCGACTGTGTTCACTTCTAACCATGGTCTTAACTCAAGGCATTCAACTGAAGAGAGGAATTGCAACCTAAAAAGGTTTAACTACTCAGGGTCAATAAGACCAATGGTAAAAAGTTTATACTGCTTAGCGACCATGTTCTCGCACGACACTGAACCCTCATCATCGCTAGTAGTTAGGGCAAACCCAATGCCATCTATTCTCCTTCTCTTCTTCTATTCCACCTCTACAACCACCTTTTTTCCTTACTCTTATAAGAAGAAAGTGAGCGTTCCTCAATGGAAATAGGGTTCGCCATTGAAACAAAATCAGAGGTAGGGATAGATTCCATTGCCCGACGATCACCTTGTTCCCCAAAAATAGTGGCATTTATCCAATAGGATGATCTTTATATTGTTTAAGTTCATTCATAGAGTGTTCAAAAACTTTATTTTTCCTATACCACAAAATATTTAGTATGTATCAATAAAGCAAGTGAAACACAAATAAAATACAACAGTACCTCTTCTAATAAGAAGCTCTTTCGAAGACTCTTATGACTCTTCAGCAGGATTTATCGAGGCTATAGCCACTTCCTCGTTTGACCACACCCTCAGTTCTAAGGGCAATCAAGGATCCTCAATAGGGGATACTCGAGCTTGTAAAATCTCCAAACATATCGCATCTATGAGGGATGGACATTCGAATAATTGGCAGTGATCTCGAATAATTTCTACCGATCGTCTTTAAATACATCTCTTTTTAAGGAAGCCAGTTTGTCTAGGAAGGCCCAAGGCAAGTCAGAGAGTGAGAAACTATGAAAAATTTATTCAGCCAATCCTTTAGAGACGAAGGAAGAACATATACCATTTTGGTTTTAGCTTTGGTTGTCATAGAGAGAAAGGGTTCATTCGACCTATGGGTTAGATTGTACAGAAAGGTAATATGAACTGCGTTTAGGGCTAATCTGCTTACATGACAAATCTCGATAATATTGCAAAGACTTTGAATGGCATTCAGAGGAGCTGGGTTAGGGCGACTGTGTAAAAACAAATGTAGTCCATGATGAGAGGATGGAGAAGGAACCTAAGACCTGCCTCCATTTGCTCCTGATAAACGACAATGGCAATCTCGTCAACGATAGAGGATTCCCTAAATTCATTAGGGTAACAGGATAATTCATACTCTTTAGGGATGTGATAAGTCTAACAAAAAAATCCAAATCATCGTTTGTCACCATCGAAGAGTACTCCTTAAGCTTTGTAAGGACATGACCTGATAATCTCGTCGTTCTTTCTAAAGGAAAAGCAAATAAAGAAAATAACAAACTATATGGGAAAGTGACAACAAAGGAGACTAAAAGATGAAGCAAAAGAAGAAAGAGAAAACTTTCTTGCACAATGGAGAAGAGAAGATAACAACATAATATGAAAATGATAAGGCTTAGGTCTCTTATATGGAAGTAAAAACTTAAAGGTCATGCCCCAATTAATTACGAAAGCCAACAAACACACTCGTATTTGAAATTTGAAATGACAATAATTAGTTAAAGTCACGAAGAGGCACGATACAGCTCAACGCAACGGACGTACTCTAAGTTTAAAGAACTTTCTAAAAAAAAGACAAAGTAGAAAATAAAAGAAAAGAAAGGAGTCAAAACAAAGAATAGAGGAGCGAATTAGCATCTGAAGGTAAGGTCGTAAAAAGTATTACTAATATAAATTCCAAGAATATAAACTCCTTGAAGAGGAGGGGGACTATTGATAACATATACATCACTAAGTGTATTATACAAGGATATTATAAAACATTTTGTATTTCATAAAGTTATCACGTGTCCCTTAGAATGAAGTACCAAATGAATCGGTAGGTCAAACGGGTTAAGAACTGAACGGATAAGGATTGAATGACCGAATGGGAATAAAGTAGACTTTCACCTGAACGGAGGAATAAAGGTACCATTTATAATATCTCATAAAAGGACAAAAGTTAACGTTCAAATAAGGCAGTTAAATAGTATGCTCTCATATGAGTTTCACAAATAAATAGGGAAGAAATTAACTAATACCATTTTGAGAAAACGATTGAGAAAGATACAAACAAAAGTAAGGTATAAATACATCCACCATCTTCACAATAAAGGTACATTGCAACTAGGGTTTTACTCATTTTTCAATCTCATCTCTCAATTTCACAAGCTTTTTATGAGTTTCTTTAATTTAAGTACTGAAGTGACTATGAAAAATATTGTCCCCTTCTATCTTACATTTGTCCATTCTTAGCAGATTATTTGTCCTTAACAGATTAAAGAGCCATCACTATACAATATCGAAAAAAGATAAAAAAAATTTTCATATTATATAATATTAGAGGTAACATCAACAAAAAATAGTATCAAATATAATTTTGTATAACATTCCAATCATTATTTGTGCAACATTTCATGTATACGTAAAAGAAGAAAAAGTAATTCATCCAACAATTCACACTTCTACATATATATGTCAAAGAACCTCAAATATAATATGAAATATTATGTAGATAAAATAATGTCTTCAAATAATATTTTATGTCAGTGGGCCTACGTCATTATATTTTGTAAGCACACATTGGATGTGAATATGGTGTGCCGAGTTTGTAAAAAAAAAAAAAAACTTAGTAAATGGTTGCGAGCCATTATAACATGTATTATCATACATAAATAAATATTTATATCTCTATCATGCTTATGGTCATGAAACACATGTTGTGAATCTCAAAGGTCAAATATATTAGAAAAATAATTTGAAATTACAAGTCTAATAAAACAATACTTATAATATAGTATAGATTTTATATTAAAAACTTATATTTGTAAGTATAAAAAATAAAAAATAATATTTTTATAGTAAATTAATATTTAAATTTAAATAAATACAAATTTTATTAATTTAAATAAAATATAAATTTTATTTTAAAATTATTATCGTATATATAATCAATTTATATAATTAATTATAATTTCAGTCTCAATTTTAGATAAACACTTATTATTTGTCAAATAATTATATTGACAACATAATATTTTAAACAAGTCATAGCACAATATTTTTATTTTACTATGTAATAATTAAACTAATAATTAAATGTTTAATTTATTTAGTTAACTAAAATAATGTACAAAATTTAACAATATAGAAAGTTTTTCAAGTAAAAGTAATTTAAAAAATTTAACAATATAGAAAGTTCTTAATGTTAATTTTTTTAAAAGACCTTAATAATTAAAAATTTTAGTTTTCCTTATAATAAACAAATAAGAGAATTAAAGAGAAAAAAATAGTCAACACAAAAATAAATTAAGAATTTTTTTATTTTTCATAAAATAATTATATTATTAAAAATTATTATACTAATTTAAATATAACTTTATTATTTTATTTACTTGAAAAGGACTTATTAGACTTTTATAAAATGATAATATATTATAAATAATAATTAATATTGATTATTATAGTAAATTAATTTTTAATTATTTAATTAATTAACTAATTATTCTATAAAAAATAATATTATATATTTAAAATTTATTATTATGATTATATTGCTTGATATTCATGTTCGTGATTATTCTAATTTTAGACTTAGTTTTAAACAAGTATTTACCTTTATTAAGTTTGGTTCATACAATTTAATGATTGAGATGAAATAAGTTTACCATTTGTCAAATTAATTACTTGATACATAAACTATTAGAATTTCTTTAACAATGATTAAAAATAAAGAATTATAATACAAAAATTTAAAATAAATTTAAAAAATAGTTTTCATGTACTTATTTTGAAACCAAATATATAAAATAAATAGTAAACAATAATTTTCATTTATTATCTATTTTCAAATAAATATTATTTATTTAATCACATATTTTATAATAAATATATAAAATAGATGGAGAAAATAAAGTTAGAAAATAATTTGCATATATAATTTATTTTAAAAATAAATATTATTTATTAAATTACGTGTAGTTATTTTATATAATTTGCATATATAATTTATTTTAAAAATAAATATTATTTATTAAATTACGTGTAGTTATTTTATTTTTATTAATATTCATAGCTACATTTTAATTAAAATTTTCAATTTTAGCTGTACAACACGAGAATGATTGTTGACTAATAAAAAAAATTAATCTTATAATAGGCGCATTCATCACCAGTAAAAGTAACCGCTTAAACACTAATGATGACAAGGAATAAAAACTTGCCACGGAAATTATATCAGAAGGTTAAAAATCTCATACAAAATTACCAAAATGCCATCAAATTGCACTAAAACAAATAAAACCCTAGCGGCCACTCAGCGAATCAAATCTCAGCCGTTTATCTTTAGTCGAGTAGGTCAGTTCAGGGGTTTATATTCTTTGAACCTCTTCTTTCCATGCTTTAGCCGTCAAGCTCCCGTCTCTTTTTCTCCCTTTCTCTCTAGCAGATCGAGCTTAAGCAATGGTGAGACTCAAAATCCTATACCTTCTGACTTCTGTTCAATCGCGATATCTGTGCCTGTATGCGTATTTATCGATTTTCTTTTAAGTACTAATTGACGTCCTGTTTGGTTAGCGAGAAAATGTGTGAAAGGAAAATAGATTTAAGGAAAAGGAAAGAGAATAGCTTAACTAAATATTAGTTTCATGTACATACTGCTTCGTTCTTATCTTCTAGAAGAAACGTGAAATGTGAGCTTGGAATCGTAGATTTGATTTCAGTTGGTGTGTTTCATTTCGAAACTAAGCGTTTTTCTTGGATTTCTACTCAGATTAGCATGGCATGCAATTGATCTATAACTTGTTTTTTGTATTTTCTTCTTCTATGCGATTATTATAGTTTTTCTTTTCCAACTTTAATGGGAAGTATTTTCGATGAAGTTATGGCATATAATAAGCTATGTAGATTTTCTAGTGTTAAGAGATTTTTAGTTTTTTCCCACTCATTAATCACTTATTCATGTGGAAGATAAACTTTTGATGCATTAGTAAAATGTTCTATTTTTGCTGAGCAAATCTGTAATGCATAAATTTTCAGAACTGAACTGCATTTCGCTTTGGTGGTTGAAGCCTGCCACAACGGTGCAAGGCAGCTGAACTTGACTTCATTATCATTTTTTTATAATAATTTATTTTTGATGGATTGATAGAGTAACCATGTATCATGCGTGATGGTATTTTCAATATATTGTTTCCCATTTGGTTATACTAATTTTCTGTTTACCTAATATTAGCCAAGTGCTTGAACGATTCTGATTTCTTATTACAGGCCTTTGTCAAGGCACAGAAGACCAAGGCTTACTTCAAGCGGTTTCAGGTCAAGTTTAAGAGAAGGAGAGGTATTGACTTTGCGTTGTATGTGTTTATATGTGTTTTATTTCTTTAATTTGCTTTCTGATTCTTGAAACCATCTGCAGCGGGGAAGACTGACTACAGGGCTAGGATTCGCCTGATTAATCAGGACAAGAACAAGTACAATACCCCAAAATATCGCTTTGTTGTGCGATTTGTATCCATATGATTCATTTAGTTTATTGTTAATCTTTGCTTATTAGCTTTTTATTTTCTGGTATTACTGTTTTCATTACCCTTTGCGCACTGTCATCATTTATTGTTCTGGTAGAAGTTTGCGTGGTGTTGTGCCGTTGCCTGTTAGCTTCCTGATAACTAGTTCCATCTGTATTGATCCTTAACCATGTTTCTAGACCAATAAGGACATCGTTGCACAAATCGTATCAGCTAGTATTGCTGGAGATATGGTTCTTTCAGCTGCCTATTCTCATGAGCTTCCTAGGTATGGACTTGAAGTGGGTCTTACAAATTATGCAGCAGGTATATTATTTCTCTGTTGCTGTGCTTTCACCCTTCTGTTCAGATATTTTTGCTTGTCTATCATCACCGTTCCATGCTTTACATTGATTTGAAAAATCTGAGCAGCTTATTGCACTGGACTTCTTTTGGCCCGGCGCACATTGAAAATGCTGGAAATGGATGATGAATATCAGGGCAATGTGGAGGTAAATTTCTAATTAAAATAATTTCATATTCCCCTTGAAATTTTCTGCCATTTGATCCTTCGAAATAAAATAGCTTATGAAATTCTGATGTAACTTATTTATCAGGCAACTGGGGAGGACTTCTCAGTTGAGCCAACAGATAGCAGGAGGCCATTCCGTGCATTGCTTGATGTTGGGCTTGTCAGAACAACAACAGGAAACCGTGTATTTGGCGCTCTCAAAGTATTGTGAAAGATACCAGTTGCACTCATTTTTATCTATTATTTTCTTTTGTTGAATTACTTATGTTCTTTTATTCTATTCTTTTTTTTTTTTTTTTAAATGAGATCCTAGAGTTGCAGGGTTATTGCTTAGGTTTTGGGGTTTGTTGTCACCATAATTCTAGGCTTTGGTGTTTGTGTTTCTATTATTGTATTAAATTAATGGGTTTCAATGAACTAGTTCTTTTTTGAAGTTGGAAAATTATTAATGTGACAGGGAGCTCTAGATGGTGGTCTTGATATTCCTCACAGTGATAAGAGGTTCGCTGGCTTTTCAAAGGATAACAAGCAACTTGATGCTGAGGTTCACCGCAAGTATATCTACGGTGGTCATGTTGCTTCATATATGAAGGTAACTCTGTCTGATCAAACTACAATGCATTTATCACTAGTTCTCTGTCATGATCAGTACCAGTGTCTATTCAAGTTTTTGCTTTTAGAATTTTTTCTAAATTGGGTTGCTTATGTGGCCTTTCTTCAGACATTGATGGAGGATGAACCAGATAAATACCAGACCCACTTCAGTGAATACATCAAGAGAGGAATTGAGGCTGATGACATGGAGGAGATGTATAAGAAGGTTCATGCTGCAATTCGTGCTGATCCTACTGTGAAGAAATCTGAAAAGCAACCACCTAAGGAGCACAAGAGGTTCGTTGCTGCTTGGTTGATATACATGAACATTTTTCTTTTCATTCATTTTATCTGTGTTTTACTTCATATTTGGTTAATATAAACATCACAAATTTAACTCATTCTTCCAGTTATGCTGGGAAATTTTTTACAAAAGTTTTGAGCTCTTTGCCAAATTTATTATTGAATGTGTATATTGATCTTTGAGCTAGCCTGCCTGTTATCTTCGTATTTATATTTTAAATTCTACTTTATACCCTGAAGGGGGTGCTGTTAACAGTAACTAGAAGTTGAGTTCTATTTAAAGTGGTTCAATCTTTCTTTGCAAATAAAAGATGCACTTTTAGACTGATTCTAGAAATTTGTGGGAAGATTTTGTAGAAATGGCAGTTTAGTAGGTTTCATTACACCTGATTTATTTCATTGATAAGGATTTTTCTGCCTGACAGTGTTTAATGTACTGTCTTTTACTTATATTATTTGATTTGCTGTGTTTGCAATTTGTGACATGCACGATGCCGAGTTGATCTGCTACATTAGTCCAGAGCTTGTCTTTTGATTGAAATCTTATTGTCCATGCAACAGGTACAATTTGAGGAAGTTGACATACGAGGAAAGGAAAGCTAAGTTGATTGAGCGATTGCAAGCTCTCAATTCTGCTGCCGGTGATGATGATGAGGATGAGGATGAGTAGAAATATCACATCGGCAGGCGTTATGTCAAATGTCTTGATTTTTACCTAGTACACATGCGACTTAAAGTTATATTTGAACCAAGCTTTTAAAGTTACTTTTGTTTAATGCTTTGCAATTTAGCTGTGGGCTATCACTTCTTAGATGTCGAGATTTTGGATACTTAGCCTATCAATGCAATTTTTCAGTTTTGACTTGCAATTATATTCCATTATCGTACTCTATTTGTTCAGTCCTTTAACTGAGATTTGTATGTCTACATTAAGATTTGTGACATTATGTGATGTATTTTGGTTGATGCCAACTGATGAATGGTTTAACCAGGAACCGGGTGATGCATATCCAAAGTTCTAGCTCAAACGTACGCCTAAATTGAAGACATCATTTCGTTGGAGCGTAGGCACTAGCTCGAACGTCATAAATTGAACCATTTTTCCATAGCATCAAACACTGTAAATTGCATTTTTTGCAAGGGATCAAGCTCTCGCGAATGGTTTGCTCGAACCTTACCTTGGCATTTATATCTTCTACTCCGTGGAGAGTACCAAGATACAAATGAAAAATAAGAATCAAGAAATTAAGACCGTATGAGATCTGGGAAATTATCCAGTGGTTTTAGATTGTCTGAAAATGGTGTTTTTATTTAACATATAAATACGTAGGGTTTATCTATTAGCATGGAGTGGATCTCTAGTATTTTTGAGAGGAAATACTGCATTGAGAATTGTTAAATACTTTTCTATATTGTTTTTTCTCTTTATTATAGTGATATATAGTATGATTTAATTTTTTTTTTGAGAAAAATTTAAAATATAATTCATAAAGTAGAGTTTTATGTATTGAGTAAATTTTTTCTTATAATTGAATTATATAATGATTATGTTATTTAAATTGTGTCATATATCATTATAATAAAGGAAAAATAATATAGACATTTCTCTTCTATATTATGAAATCCAATGGGCTGACTCCAGATACAAATCCAAGGGGTTGACTTTTACGCAAACTCGAGAAAACAAGTCGAAATGGCCCATTCAGTCCGATGATTTGTTTGCTGCCGACTGAAATGGGCATGGATGAGCATTGAATCTCAACGCCTCTCCATCTTAAGATGTCACTGCACTGCAATCTTGGGTTGAGAAACAGCTAGGTACCGACAAGTAATAGCGTCAGTCGCTTCTTGAATTAAAAAAAAAAAAAGAAAAAGAAAAAGAAAATCCTAAGACCAAACTGAATAAGACTAAATCATATTGCTTTGGGCTGTTTGGTACTATTGCCTCTAACCATAGGTTGTATTTTCGTGCGTTCTAGGAGAATGACGGCTTCGCTAATCACATCCGTCATTCCATATAACAATGGAATAGAAGACGTATATGATTATTATGTGCCACTTGGTTACCACCGGAATAGTTTGGCTGTAAGATATGCTTGAAGGGATGATTGGTAACGGTAGCAACCGAGAAATTCACAAATGACAAAATCAGACAAGAAAAGGGTCCACACAAATTCCAACAGTGAAAGCTTATCTAAAGCCAACCAATAGGTTTCCTCTCTTCTTCCCATGTACAGCTCTAAACACTATCCACTTATAATTACATTAAACATCACATTTTTTACTAAAAAAATGTCATCCCATTTTCGTGAATTCAACTTACAGTCATGGCCCATTCCCTAACCACAACACCAGCCACAGCAACCCTCCCTCCTATCTCTATCAAATCCAAGACCATTACTACCCATGCTCCATCTCTAAGGTGTCAAAGAGTATGGGCTTGTCATCAAGATTCTAAACCTGTCTGTGATATCAGTCTTGTCAATCGCAGGTTAGTTTTTTTATCTTATGTTTACTGCGGCTATATGACTGAAACTCTTACGTTCTCCACTTCAATTGTTTTTCTTGAAAGATCAAAGTCATGTTCTTTGTTCGGGCATCCAATGTGGGTTAGTGGACTGGTGATACTTAGCTTAGTGAATTTTGGAGCTTTCTTTTTTGGTTTCAAAGTATCACATAAAAATGATGACTAGAATAAAACCACATATGCACATATATGGATAGTATCAGTAGCTCTCTAGCAAGAATCTGCAGTACATGTATGTAGCTAATTCTTAAGGGCATAAAAAATGTAATCAGACATTATATGTATATATAAGCTACCAAGTGAACTTGATGGGGCTGGGTCGTGCATGACTATCACCTTGGGTTTGGCAGGTGCATTGTTGGGATTGAATGCGGGCAACCGGAGTGCAAACGCAGCTAGAAGACCGCCCCCTCCGCCACCGGAGGAAAAGAAGGATCCTAATGTAAGTGGTTTGCAAGCAAAAGTCCTAGCTAGCAAGAAGAGGAAGGAAGCTATGAAAGAATCCATAGCCAAGCTAAGAGAGAAAGGAAAGCCCGTAAATGAATAAGCCTATATATAGGTGAAAAATCTGAGCCCACTAATAACAATCCGAATAGTACTGAAGATAAATGCACCTTCCATTTGTTCAATCCTTCCTTTACATTCAATAGCTTTCTTGAGTGAGGGGAAATATATATTCCAATAACTATGTGAGAGGATTTTTTTTTCTTAAGCTAGACTACAATTGTCATTTAATAAAACATTTGATTCCAAATAATAAGTCATTCATTCATAAAATATAATTTCAACATTAAATTTTGTTGTAAAGCACGAACACTTCAATTTTAACCACGTATCTACGTTGAATAATTTTTTTTGTTGCAATATTAGAGTTTAGATACATACGTTATCAAGGTGCAACATTACTTTAAGCTAGTAATTCTTTGGATTAATACCAAGAGGTGGAAGTTCATGAAGAAATAGAATTGAGATATTATTATGTACATATAGGTAACTGACATGCAGAGAAATAGTACATGAGGAGATGATAGTAAGGGGATTTTTTTTTTTTTTTTGGAGATTGAAGTTGACATCTTTTCACAGTATAATTTTGTCCGTTAAAATGATTTTAAAAATGTATTTGATATAAATGAATTTCATAATAATTTATGAAATTAATTTACTAATTTGCATCTTACTATGTTAAAGAATTTATTTAGAATTTTAAAATTTTAATTTTATGTAATTGGTCAGCCAAATTCAATTAAAAATTGATAGACTTTAATTTAAACTAACAATATCCTAAAACTATAAAATTACAGTATAATGAACCTATAAAGACTAACCTTGCTTTTCCCGTGCTCTTCTCTTTTGTTATTGGAGGAATTAAACCGTCTCTACTATTGATTAAAAAAAAAAAAAAGAAAACCTATAAAGACTAGTATAAATTTTAAAATAAATTATATGATTAATCTAAATATCACAATTTATTTGCAAATGATTTTTTTCTTATGAAAGTCTGCAAATCAATTGAATTTGGTATGAATTTATATCAAATTCAAAGAATTTTTTTAAAATGATTTACTTCTCGCTTTGTGTTTATACACAGGAACCAGAGCTTTTAAGCATATGCTGGGTAGAGACACGATGAACAACATGGTGTAGCCAATAATATAAATGCTAGTACACGAATACATCTCTGTTGGAGAGTTTCTAGTTGAGCTTAGAAATCTGATTTGAATCGGGTTTTAAAAAAAAAAAAAAAAAAAGGGGTCCAACTTGAAAAGAAATTTGAAAATTTTTTTGTTTTAAATTTAACTTAATTCTAACTAAATCTATGAGTCAACTCAAATTGGTTTGATTTCAACTTGACTCGTAAATGAACTAAAATATCTTATTTAAATTATTTAAATTTTAAATTTTATTTTAAAATTAAAACAATATTTTCTTTATTTTTAGAAAAATTAAAATATAAGTGATCTGACATGTTCTAATTTGAAATCTAAAAAATAATTTAATTTTTTTATATTTTAATCTGATGACCTAATCCGACATGTTTTCCACTTCTAATTCAAAATTTTATTTCATTAGGATTTACCTGAAAAATCCATCCATCTAAATATATAAGTTTCAATCATGATTCACCTTAATCTCATTAAACTTTTCTCCTTCTCATTTTTGTACAAAGCAATAATGATTGTTAAATTGCATGGGCGATTGAAGAATTAATTTATGAAATTTGAAATATTAAATTAAATTGATCATCATTCTCACATTCAGATAATCTATTCATGCCTTCTATATTTGATTCATTCTTCATCATCATATACGTCTCATTATTAATCACTCACACACGTTAACTATTCATGCAAAAACTTTTGACTTTTTCAATAAAATTTTATAAATTTCTTAAGATATTCTTTGAAATTCAACCTAAATTTATCGTTTTATGAAATATTTATGCATTTTAATTTGATGACCTGATTTGACTTGTTTATTATCTCTAATCCCAACTTCTATTCTTTATAATTTACTTGAAATGTCCATCTAAGTTATTTAGAGATATTTGAATATATAAGTTCAATCAATGATTTGTCTTACTTTCTTGAAACTTTTCTTCTCTCCATTTTGTATGGAGTCTAAATTTCAAGCAATATCTAATTGTTAAATTGCATAGGCAACACCATCAATGAAGAACTAATTCATAAAAATTGATATATTAAATTAAATTAATCAACATTCACACACTTAGATCATCTACACATATTCATTATATGTAATTCACTCTCCATCATTACACATATCTCATTACTAATTATTCATGTAAAACTTTTGGTTTCTCCAGTAAAATTTTATAACTTTCTTGAGAAATTTAAATTTAAATTGTGCTAGCCACTTCATATGATATTTTCATCCTATACAGGAGAATTATGAAGTTATAACTAAATGATTTCTTTGTGAAGCTTTTTCATGGTTGAAATGCAAAGAATCCATTAAAGAATGCAAAATTTTTGTAAGCTATGGAGCATTTAGTTGTTATAGCACAATAGTTAAAGAATTAATTTTCTCAAATCGAAATGATAATTTGAATTTGTTTATAGAGAAAGATTTTCCTATATATAGGTTAAAGCTTTGTTTAATATTGTTATAGATAATGATAATTTTTCAGGTAAAAATCAGAAGAATGAACAAAATGGTGTTCTATCAATAATTAGAAGATCCTTCAGTGTTGTTTTATGAATCAAAAGCATTAGTGCGTGAAACATCAAAATGAAGCTATTTCTTAATAAGTGAAATGGTGCGTTCATACATAATAAAATGATGTCATATCAAATCATCTTCTTCAATTAGCTTCATCGACTTTGCTACAACCGCTGCAATTGTTCTAACGATTAAATGATGGAAATCAACTAATTTATTGATGTTAGCAAAAGTTTATTAGTCAACAACAGTGTTTGAAGTTTTTGTGTATAAACCTTAATTCATTCAATAAACTATGTGAGGAATTTTACAATTTTTCAAATCATTTGTAATCTTAATATGTCTAAAGAAAAATGAGAGGGGTAAATAATTCTAAATGCTATAAATAGTGTTGATTGTGCATGTAATTGTGTAAAGTGAGATTTCTTGCATGTTATAAGTTAATGAATTTGTGAGCTGCTTTGAGCTTATTGCATGTAAAATATTTTATTTTCTTCAAAGAGACATTTTCATATGAAATGTTCTTCCTTTTTTTTTTTTTTTTTTAATTTGAACTATTTCATTTATTTAAGGCTCTATTTATTTTGCAGAAAATATTTTTTAGAAAAATATTTTTCGCATTTTCTTCTATTTAGTGTATCCATAAAAATTGGTCAATGAAAAATATTTTTCTAATCAAAAGGAAAAACTACGTCTTTTTTTAGGAAAATAACTTCCCATTTTGAAAATAAGAAGTCATTTTTCAGATTTTAACAAACTCATCCAAATGAAAAATAAATCATCTGTATTTATTATTATTGGTCATATTTGACTATCGGTGTCCATCACTGGTTATCATCGATCAGCGGTAATCATTGGTGATAAGTGAGATCTACAAAAAAATTTCATTTATAATGTATTTTTTATATTAAATAGTAAATAATATAAATATAAAATATTTATAGTCTAAATTTTGTTATAATCTTATAAATCAAAAGAAGTGTTTTAAACACTAGAAAATATATTATTCATAAAATATTTTTCTTAAAAAAATATTTTTTCACAAAATATTTTTCTTTAATAAATTATTTTCATGAAACAAACGAAATCTAAATATTTCAATATTTTTATTGAGATGCACAACATTCACATCACACGTGAAAATGTGCATATCAATTATAGCTCCTTACACTTCAAGATATTCTACATTTTGAACTGTTTTTTTGAAAGTTCACTTGAATAACTTAAAATATTTCAATATTTTTATTGAGATTTTAAATAATTTTACGTAGATGAATTTTGCGGATTTGATTATAAACGTCAACTTAATATTTTCAAAATTCACATGAATAATTTTTCTCTCTATCTAATTTTTTTTTTTGTTTTTTTGGTCCTGGCTTAAACGTTCCAGTAATTCTATTGGCATTCAAAATACTTTCACATGAAGGCGTTTATTTTAACATCTGCATAGAGATTGAGAAATTTACTCTTTTTCAGCCACTTAATGAGAATTCATGTGAAGGCATTTCTTTCATTTGCACTAGTTTTGAAAATTCACTTGAAAAAACTTTTGTCACATCTTAAAACGACGTAGCATTTGTTTGTTTTTTTTTTTTTTTGTTGAAAACGTTTTCATCTTCGCGTGAATATATATATATATATATTAGAAAGAGGATTACACATGAATATATTTTGTTAAAACTTACAAATGTTAAGACATTTCTTCTTCATCAGCCAGTTTATGACAGTTCTCATCAATTCTGACGCTTACTCTTAGATAGTTTCACTAAAAACACTTTAATATTATGATGTTGACATAATAATGGTATTTGTTATAATTTAAAATATTTTCGTATATATATATGTATATAATCATTGAGCCTCTAAACAATTTTCATATCAAAATGATATGTCAATTTTATAAACATTTAAGAGATTTCTTCTTTCCATATATGAGTTTGTGAGCATTCATATAAAGGTGTTTTTGTAAGCTTCAGGAGTGCTAAAATGTTTCTTTTTATATATATAAAAAAAAAAGAATCAATTTGTTTCTTTGTTTTTCGAAATTCATAATAATGATTTTTGTTTATTCAATTGTTTGTGCTTGAGATTCAAATCAAAATATTTTTTTTATGATTTTTTATCAAACTCATAAATATTGAGATATTTTTTTCTTTTTGGGTTTTTTTTTTTGAATCACTTACTAGAAATTCATGTAAGTTTTTTTATTCTTTTGAGATTTAAAATTCTTTTATGCAAAAAAATCCTTATGATAGTCACAAATATTTAATGTAAAAACTTCTCATTTATATATATATATATATATATGACATTTTGATTTTATTTTCTCCTTTTAAGTTATCAAGAACAAATTATTCTGACAAACTTATGGTAACCCTCTCTCTTCTATTTACGTCGGTAAGTAAAAATTAATTCATTCTCTTAATTTATCACTCTTTTATTAGTATGTGAAGGGAGTAGGGATTATATATATATATATATACACTCCCAAAATTCATGTATTTATAAATGTAAATGACAAGTACTATTGATAAAAGAAATTCTCTTATTTATCTTAGGCTTAATAATGTAAAAAACTAGATCATTTTCATGAAATTTTAATTGTATTTAAAATTTTTAATTGAATAAATAGTATTATTGTTAAATTAATTTTAATTGTATCCAAATTCAAAATCATAATAGAGCAAAGTGTGTGTGTGTATATATATAAAATTATCTTTTATACTTTTTTAATTAATTCAATCAAATTTAAAATTATTTATACAACTTAATTGAGATAATACTTTTATTTTTGTAGATTAATTTAGTCAATATTTCATTAAAATATATAAAATTCATTTTATATCATTACATGATAGAAAAAATTACATTTTTTTGGTTTTTTTTAATTTTATTAACTCATTTTTTACGGTTTGATTATTTAAGATAAAATTTTATCATTAAAATATAAAAATCAGTTTATTTATTTTAATAATAAATAATAACTTATTTCATTAAATACAAAGAATTCTTTCACATTTTTAATCAAAATTATATTAAATTAATATTAAAAGTATTTTAACTATGACCTAAACTTTTTTACAAAGACATTGAATTTAGTATAAATGTATATTTTACTATATTTTTATTTTGACTTTGAATACAATTGAAACTTATTTAGTAAATTATGGTATAACTGATTCAATTAAAAATTTTTGATGTAATTAAAATTTCACAACAATATTTAAATTTTAAGCCTTTAACTTATGCATGTTATAATATATTTGTTCATAATATTTGAGTGTGCATAGAAAATTGGACATAGTATAAAATTGGAAAAAATTAAACTAATTTATATATTTTTTGTTAATTATCATTATATTCAACTTTTAGTTTATGTTTTTTCAAAAAAAAAATAATAATACACAAACAGACCTTCACGTACTGGCGTTCTTCTTTCTCCTCCCATGATATATATAACAAATTAGTATTTTCATCTTGACCTATTAAATTAATTCTATAATGTAATGCGGCCAACTCTGAAAAGGTTTTTTTTTTTTTTTTACTCTTCATAAAAATTTTATTAGATTGAAAAGAGATTTTGGATATTGAATCTATAACAGTTGATTACTATATGAAAGTCTATATGCTTATGATTTAATTTTGGGGCAAAAAGTCTAAAAGTTAGATTTATAATAATTAATCAATATTGTAAATAAATTAAATTAATTTTTGCGGATTATTTAGAATTTCTGAATATAAATTTTGTAACTAAAAAATTACTACTGGTTTTTAGAATCTGAGTTCATCAAATAAATTATTAGTCTGCATAAACTTGTTTGCAATGCAATCACTGAGACTCATCATATTATCTTGGACATAGATTCTACACAATTTATATATTCTAATATTTTAGTTAATGAACTTAGAGCTGAGATAATTTAGGTCTCAGTCAGGCATTTATGCCCAAAAAGATTCTTTAATTTTTCTTAATAGAGTTTTAAAATTAGATAGATTAAATAAAAATGATTAAAAATTTAGATATATAATATATGGATCAATCTCGTCTTAATCATGTTTTAAGTTATTTTTTCAAATGTGTGATTAAATAATTGTGAAATATGCATCAATAATATGAAGATATGATTATGTTAAGTTGTTAACACATAAACATAAGTTAAAACACAACAAACAGAATCACTAAAAAGGGTTAAACAAGCTGCAAAATAATTATCATTATTTTTGTATTATACTTTTAAAACTATTATTTTTATCTTTATTTATAAATTAAAATTTATATTTTATATTTTTAATTATAAAATTTGAACTAAATCTTTGTTCAAGTGATGAATACATCTTATTTAGAATTGATAATTTTGATACGACCCATTTACATAAATTGATAATTTTGATACGATCCACTTGCATGACAATATTCTACATATAGTTAAGAGATTTTGAATTAGGATAACAAAATATGAGTCATAAAAAGATCTAATTCATATATGACAACCCAAAAATTAGTATATAAAATATTTAATAGGTGTAATCTGCATTGATACAATATAATATATTTAATTAATTGAATTTGTACATTAATTACAATATATAACCTACTTAATCGATTAAGAGCCATTGAATTTGCATTGTAAAATTAAATTATCTTTAAATTTCAAGAGTTAAGGTTTATTTTGATAATTGATTTAATTAAAGTAAGATATAAATGTAAATTTAAATTAAAACATCCCTAGATTAGGTTTAACTTATTTGAGCTTTTACTATTCTAATATGTCTTTAAAAGAAAATTGAATTTATCATCTTTATATAAAATTTATATTTTGAAATACTTTGAAAAAAGTTTAGATGTGAGGAATTGAATTCTAGGGTAATATCATATTTGTTTAAAAGTGTTTTTCATCTATTTATAATTTAATTATACAATTCTAAATATTATTTTTAAATTAAAATTAATATTTTAAATTTTAAATTTGCATTGGTTTATATTTTTAAAAGGATTAAGAATGTGAGAAATTATTAAACTTAATTTTATCACTAGAATATGTCTATAAATATTATATTTAATTATTTATTAATGAATTATTGATTTCTTTTAAAATAAAATTTAAAATTTACGAAGAAATTTATTGGATTTAACAAATTTACTCTTTTAACTTACATTGCGTTTAATATAAATAAATTTTATAAAATTCATTTGTAAATTTATTTTTTATATGTTTAATATGAATAAAAATTTATTTAAAATTATATTTCATTAAATTAATTGAAATTAATTATAACTAAACCAAATGATTTTTAAAGTTGTAAAACTTTTTCCTTATGAGAAAAGTACCATTAATTAAAATATTTTTTTACTTTTTTCTCTTTTTTCTTTCTTCTATCTCTACTATCTCTCTTCTTTTTCTTGTATTTTTTATATATTTAAATCAAATACAAATTTTATTTTATTTAAAATAAATTCTATAAATATAAAAATTTATTTATAAAAATCATTTACAAATAAAATTAATTTTAAGTTGAAATTAAACTATTATATCAAACGCAAAACGTGTATGATTGCTTTACACTTACACACATTGAAAGAAGAAAAGCAAAAGAAGCAAAATGATGCCTCAAAGCTCTATTAAATCCAGCGATGCACAGCTCTTCCAGACGTTGAATGGCCTGCAGCATCTAGCCGAAACGCGTCGTTTTAAGGTTTATCCAAACTCTGCTTTGTTTTATTTCACTTCTTGATTTCAGCTTAAAACCGCTCCAAATTGATTACTAATTCATGTTATATGGGCCATTATGCCGTTTTCCTGCTGTTTTTCCTCAATCGGTATTAGCAAACGGGGTCTTTAACATCTTTTGAGAATTGATTTTTGGATTACAGGCGTGGTTGTTGGATCAATTTGGAGTTCTTCATGATGGGAAACAACCTTATCCTGGTGCAATTTCAACATGTATGTTCCTGTTTTTATATTTTGATATTTGGGTTAGGTTTTTTTTTAAAGCTTTTTTTCTTTTTTTCAGTGTGATTAGCGGAACCACTTTCTATTCTCTGTTTGACTGACAGTAAAAAAGCTTGCAAGCAATGGTGCCAGAATGGTGATCATAAGTAATTCCTCGCGGCGTGCGTCAACCACCATGGAAAAAATGAAGAATCTGGGGTTTGATACCTCTCTTTTTGTAGGAGCAATTACTAGTGGGGAATTGACACATCAGTACTTGCACAGGTTAGCTTCTTAGCCTTTGATCAAATATTCATGCTCATCCATATTGTTATAGACATTAATTAGTTATCTTTTCGGCATCTGAAATAGACAATTTGTTGGGTTTTCATTGTATTAGATGAACAAGTATCTGTTATTTTAGTACTACTTTAGTTGAAAGATGAGGAATGAGGACAGTAGCAATTGCATTCTGTTGCAACAAGAATTGGATTAAGAATTTTTTAGCAATGACATTTCTGACTTTTTGTCATCCTTCTTGGTGCTTCCAATTTATCATGTCCTGTCATGAATCAACTTAGCTTATTTTCTTTTGCTTGTACTCTTGGACATCAATGTAAACATTTTTATGTTGTCGCACCATTTTTGCCAGTACTAGTTGCATAGGTCCTGCCACTAGTATAAGTACCTGAGTTTGTGTTTTCCTTGAATATAAGTAGTGATTATTTTCTTTGTGAATATCTCTTCTTCCTTTGTACTTAATTATGTTTGGAATTTGTAGTGTTATATATTGCATTCCTTTTAAAAATTATTTATGTATGTATTACTTTCTTCTATAATGGTAACTTTTATATCAAAATTGTTCTCTGGATTTTATCATAAATAGGAGAGATGATGATTGGTTTGCAGCATTAGGAAAGTCTTGCATTCACATGACCTGGAGTGACCGGGGTGCTATATCACTTGAGGTATGCCATTTGGTCTAGTTGCTTGTACTTGTACACTACTTTTTATCTTTTCTTTTTCTTCCTCCAGTAATACCTGTCTGGATATACAGACTCTCTCTCCATCTCTGTTCTTTCCCCTTCATTCCCTTTTTTTATATTGTAAACATAGAAGACCTGTCATGGGAATGGAAAAGTTGAAGTAAGATTGCTTTTAATAAACTTCTTAATGAAAATCCCCATTTTCTTGGAAGATATCGCTTGAATCCATACATATTTGTAATGATCTGTGGCATGAAACTATGGTCTCTGGAAAAGCTGGATGCAATGTTGGTGAAGATCCCATGTTTTTGATCCAAAAAGCGTTCAATGAAATAAACAAATACAGTGAGTCAGATGATTGTTGCAACTGAAAAAGAATCTGTGATAAAATCATACTTGAATCTTCTTTCTTGCTACCCTTTAAATCAAAATATATCCATATTTGGAGGTTTGATTTTACCTAAGCGCTGAACATAATTTTGGTCCATGTTCAATTTGAAATAATTTGAGTAGAATCTATTGGAGAATGAAGACTACTTTTACTATATTACCGAATAATGATGTTTAGAGTTCATGAAAATGGTTTCACACTTTTAGTTAACAATCTTTCTCAATATTTCTTTTTCTTCCAGGGCCTAGGTTTAGAAGTTGTGGAAAATGTTGAAGAAGCTGAGTTTGTTTTGGCCCATGGTACTGAAGCTTTGGGGCAGTCTTCTGGTGCTGCTTGTCCTATGACTCTCGAGGGGCTTTATAAAATATTGGAGCATTGTGCTGCTAAAAAAATCCCTATGATAGTAGCGAATCCAGACTTTGTGACCGTTGAAGCTAGAGCTTTGCGAGTTATGCCTGGTCAAGATTTTTTCACCTTATTCTCTTGAGTATAACATGTACATTTGAAGCTGAAATTTACATGAATGTTGATTAGAATATTGATTCTATTTTAGGATTTGAAACTCATGTACTCTGATCTCCTAGGTTCATGCAACATTTACAGTTGCCTAAGAATTATATTTAACTATGTATGTGTTTGTGGGGTGGCTTAGAAGTTGCATACTGAAATGGCTCTAGTTGAAGCGTGAATAGTCAATAATTGAGCTCATATTGTAGCTTAAAGTCATATGTCATAATGAAATAGTCTTCTGTACAGATCAGGAACGAAAGAATTTTATATACTATAATGACAGTATATGGCTGATGATATCATCACTCTTTTAACATGCTGCATGTTATTCTTGCTTTCTTTCATGTATAATGAACATTTTCTACTATTTTCCCCTCTTTTATGAACTTGAGATCATGGGTACAAATCACGGAAACATTTTACTTGCTAAGTTTTTATGCAAGGGAAGGTAGTGTATATTAGACCCTCCCCAAAGCCTGGAAAATGCTTTCTCGCAATGATGATTGTTTAGAGATTTGAAGACATTGCTAGCTTTTCTAAATGGGGGACTTGAGAAATTTATGGTATTTTCTTAATATTGAGATAGAGTATTTGATTCAAGAAGTGATATTTGGTGATATTTTTTTGCATAAAGATAAAGGGCGTATCCTTGGTATTATCACTATCAAAACTTATTGGCAATGAGTAGCAAAGTCAGAAAATAATATTCTTCTTTGCAAAGAGATTTTTTTTTTTGGCAGAATGAATAGGATATTTTATTGATCTTCTTATTGAGATAGTCATTTTGAGTGGCAAAACTCCTATGGATCCTTGCATTAAGTTTAACAGAGATGAAAGCCCTAGATTTGCAAATCTTGGGAGGTATAGAAGACTTGTGGTAAAGTTGATTTACTGACTGTAATTGGGAAGCTCACTTTGCTGTTGGAGTGATTTTTAGGATTATGCAAACTGCATGACATTAGGACGTTTGTTGACATTGTGAATACAACACTAGGATGATATCGGTTGGGAGATGGGGTGCACGTGCACACACACGTGCATGTGTACATTCTTCCACTGCGACAGTTCTACTGCTCAACATTTTGTATAAAGTGGCTGCTTTCATGACTTAAGCCTGCATCCTCAAGGTTTGAAGTATTAGGCTTCTATTATTAACATAAAGTTTTTCATTTTTTTTGTGTTTGCTTATGTTCGCTTTCCTATTGTTGTTGATCTATCGCTACTAAAACGAGAACTCGTAACTACACTTTTATGATCGCAGTTAACTTTCCCATAATATATGTTTTTTATGATCTTGTTAGGGACATTGGCTGCAAAATATGAGAAGTTTGGGGGTGACGTAAAATGGATGGGCAAGCCAGATAAGGTGATGCTGTCGGTCTCTCTCTCTTTTTCCTCCCCTTGACTGTGACCTGGATACCCTCATCTTTGCTTTAAGTTGCAAATATAGAATGAAATTATATTTTTGTTGCTGTGACATGGGTTGATGCTAATTTCTTCACATTTGGTGGGACAGGTTTAGATAGTTATCAACATGACTAGAATTTGTAGCCTACATTTCATTGACTAAAATAACTGTTATCACTTGTTATCATCATATTCGTCTTTGGAGTTCTTCTCATCGTATTCATTTTTGGAGTTCTCCTGTTTTTAACTCTCTTTTTGTTCTTTTTTTTATTAACTTTAATGAAATGCTTAAAATTCCTGCCAGATAATATATGAATCAGCTATGGCCATGGCTGGTGTTGATGCTTTGGATTCTATTGCCGTGGGCGACTCCCTGCATCACGACATTAAAGGTGCAAATGCAGCTGGAATCCAGTCAGCATTTATAACTGGAGGGATTCATGCCACTGAACTTGGGCTTGGCAGTTCTGGAGAAGTGGCAGATTTATCTTCTGTACAGGCCCTTTCATCCAAATATGATGCATATCCATCATATGTGTTGCCAGCATTTATGTGGTAGAAACTTTTGTTCTCCAGAAAATTTCTAAGCCTTACACTGTAGAGAGAACTATTACGATGGTGGTGAATTTTTCTTCTGTATTTCAGTTTATTTTTTTTTATCCAACTTCAAATTTATACTCTCGTAGGCTGTTGTGGACCATCTTGAGAATTCAAGTTTCTGTCATAATTTCAGTTCAAGTTTATTTCCAATCATTTTGTTTGCTCCCCTCCCCCCCGGGTTGTCAGTTTTCCCAACTATAATTGAGAAGTTTAACATTTCCAGCGGTTAAAGTTTCATTTTGCCACTTAAGAACCTAAGATGTATTACCAACCCGCTTTTAACTGTTAGCCATGTTCCTTGGCCAGGCAGTATAAGGGTAAAGGACGACCACCCAGCGCAAGTACGGTTCTTCAGATAATAATAAGTAGAAATGGACAATTGAAGTTTATGCTTCATTTTCATTAACCAAAATGTTTTAGGAACATATAGGCTTGAAAGAGTAAAGGTTTTCAATTTCGAACACATCGCATAACACTTCAATGCAGATTTATGAGAATCATACTTTATGAATGTGTCTGCAACTTATGCACTTGAATCAGCATTCCAGCACCCTTTGGCATCCCAGAAGAATCTGAAAATTGTATGGTGATCAATGTAAGGTTTAAATATGAATGCTTCCGAAGAATAAGCTATGGCATCCCCACATTATATACATTTTCTTACATTCACCTTCAGCACCTAAGATGGAAAATCAATAAATTCCCACGAAGTGTCTCAGATCATTCAAGACCTCAGATGGGTTCTAAGATAAGTTCGCTTATCTTGATGTTACACAATACCCTCCCAAGGAATGCAAAAAACGTTGAAGTCAGAAGGAATGTTTAATGAAATGGTAAAAGATTAGTTTAATTTCCATATCCAATACAAACATTCGAAGCATCATCCTAAGAAGACAAAATGCTCAGCATTTTTACTGTTTACTTGGGAAAATTCTCTAAGCATGTTTGAAACAACAAAAGATAACTCTTTTACAATATTCGTCTTGAAAACCATGTATGCAAAAACATCATTACACTTTGGACTGGACTTAACAATCAGGAACCAAAATATGCATCATCATAGCTGAAATAATCAGAGAACTTGCCACATATGGTGTAATTTAGTATCAGTTATATGCAGTTGAATTTGCCAACAAAAATGCTGTAATGTAGCATCATTACGTATGCACTGTTGAGGAACTCAAAATAAGTGATTGCTGTTTGTCAAGTATAAGAAAATGAAATGAGAAAGACATGATATGAGATATTGATGCTCATAAATTCGTGTAACTCACACAGCTTCAAGTACAGGCAGACATATCTGTGTGGCAGTCACATGACAAAAGAAGTACTTAAATGTTGGAGTATCAATTAAAGATCCAAATTTATGATCAAAGCCACTGAAGGTTCTTTCCATGACATGAGAACCAAACAAGAAAAAGCGCTGCATCCCCCCTGCTATTCCTGGAAACAAAAGAATTTATAAATGATGACAGAATTTTGTTGATGCTGTCAATACACACCATAATAGGAGCAATTAACACATATAACCTATTCTTAAGAGCCGGTTGCCTAAACAAAGATTAGAATTACGCCTAAAGTAGATCAAATTTAAATTAAAAAAATCGCAAGCAGGCATTTTAGTTATTTTGCTCATTTAACAACATTATTTAGATAAAACTCCCCAGGGTTTTAAGTCAATCTCTGGAAAACTAGTGGCTGAATCAATTCGTGGGAAAACAGAGCAAAGAGCTGAAGATGGGTTATTTAAACTTAACTCTACATTTTAGGATTCAAATATACGGACTTCTGGGATATGGGAAATCTTGGACCACTCTGGAACACTCCCCTTGTCATAGCTTCTCTCATAAAGGGGACAGTCACATATATTCAATATCCTTAGCTTGGAGAGTTGTTGCATGGATTTAGGAAGACGCATCAGATTCTCACATCTGAAAATATCAAGCCGTTGAAGAGATGAAAGGTTGCCTAACCACTCTGGCAAAGCTTCTACTCCACTGAAACTGTCTATCTTCAAGAACTTAAGGGCAGTCAAGTTCTGAAGTTGATCCGGCAAAGTCTTGACTTTCTCCCACCCTTTTATTGATACACTTTCAAGGGAGGCATGAAGGGTTTGCAGCGAATTTAGACCAGGGAGAGCCTCCAACTCCTTCGAGAAAGGACCAATTATCAGTCTCCTCAATCGGGTGAGGTAGCACAACATTTCCTCTGAAAAATAAGTCAAGCTTGGACAGTTTGTTATTTGTAAAAGAGAAAGGGAATGCAATTCTCGTAAAACTTGGGGAACAGAGATCAGTCCCTCGCATTGCCGAATAACTAATTGCTCCAGAGAAGAGCAGGATTGTAACCCTCTTGGAAAAGAAGTTAATATTTTACATGTGTCGATGCGTAATACTTTGAGAGATGTGAGGTGCTGTAAACTTGGAAGGGTTGTCAAATTACAACAGTTGGAGATCGTTAGATATTTGAGAGATGCAAATGCATGGACTTCATCACATAAGTAACTCAATTCATCACAACCATTGATTCCGAGTCGCACAAGTGATGACAGATGATTTATTGGAATGCTTTTCAACTGGCAACACCTTTCAATGGATAGCTCTTCAAGGCAAGGAATTGCAACCATGTTGTCTCCTCCCTCAGTTGCTGGCACCAGCCATTCAATTAGACTATCCATAGACCCTAGATAGAAACTTTTTAAGGCTGGAAAAAGTGGCATTTTTTCCCTCCATCCACTTGTTCTTTCCCCCTGTCTGCTGTAAAATGGAGTGCCAATAAATCTAACAGCACTCATTCCATCTATTTCGAGAATTTTTAGACAAGGAAGATATCCAAGTGATGGGATTTCTTTACATTTATTGCAGTCTTTCAAGCGCAGCTTCACCAGGTTATTATGTAATAGTGAAGAATTACCAGGGGAAGGAACTCTCATTGAAAGCCATGATGGGAACTTTTCACCCATGTAGTTCCAAATCTCTAAACTTCTTATGCTTGGATGAGGCTGGAGGCCTTCCAAGATATCCTCATCACTGGTGCAGTTTTCTCTTTGTAAACTCCACTCAAATCCTAATGCGCATATCTTCGATTTCCCACACAAATTTGCTTCTCAGCTTCCTTTTTGTCTGTCACCTGGTCAAGATTAATTATGGATAATTCTCCTCTCAGTTCACTTAAGCACCCCAGTTCTTGTATTTTATTGCCCCACTTTTGACTCGCAACAAAAAATGGCAATGTTTGAAGATTAGCTAAGCACCCTACCTCAGCTGGCATTTGACAAGGATAACTAAAGTAAATGTGTCTCAAGTTAACCATATTTCTCATTTTACTTGGAAACTTTCCGAGCAATTCACAGTGAATGAGTCTTAATGTCTGCAAATTGTACAACTTGGTGATGGAATCAGGTAATACGCTAATTGTCGTGCCGGAGATGTCTAGATATTTCAAATGTTTCAACTTACCGACTGAAACCGGCAACTCTTTTAGAGTAGCACCGCCCAAGTTCAACGTTCGCAAGCTTCTGAAGCTCCATGGCTTGTGAGAGAAATTAAACTTTGAAAATAAGGTACATAATTTTCCAGCACTCTGTCTTGAAAATGTTGGTGCAAGCTCTTCTTCACAAATTAGGTTCAAACGGCGAACACAAGGCACAACTTCAACAGTTCTGCTATTTGTTGAAATCAATGTTTCGGCGTTCGAAACGTACAAGGCAAGATCATGCATAAGATGATGCATCTTACAACTTCTAATGTTCTGAAACTCATCCATTTTCTCATCTTGGAAAAAGGAATTCACAAGCAAGTTATTAAAGTACTCATTACCTATCTCTTCCATCACCCTAGCACTTCCACTACATGATCCAAGAAACCCTTCAGCCATCCAAAGCTGAATTAATTGTTCCTTGTCAATGCTAAAATCCTTTGGAAAAATGGAACAATATGCAAAACATGTTTTCAAAGACGATGGCAAGTGATCAAAACTTAGTTTTAGTATTTGTAGAACTCTATCATCAGATCCAGATCCATCCCAAGCCTCATTATTTTTAATGGACAACCATTCTTCTACCCCTCCTCTAAAATGCATAGTTCCACCTAAAACCTTTGCAGCTAATGGCACACCTTGACATTTTTTCGCAATCTCCTTTCCTATAACCTCCATATCCAAAGGTATTAATGCTGCTCCATTTCCAAACACTCTTTCCTTGATGATGGACCAACATTGATCATTCGATAGTTGTTGTAGTTTATGTCTGTGGCGAGAAGAAGTTTCCATTACCATTGCCACATTCTCATTGCGAGTTGTAACAACAATAGCATTCCCACTGTTCTTGCTAATTTTTTCCAAGCAACATTTCAAACTATTCCAGTTCTCGAAATCTTCATTCCAAACATCATCAAGTATGAGAAGAAACTTTTTCCCTTCCAACTTCTCTTCAAGTCGTTGAAGAATTGCATCCATGTTGTTTATCATTCCACTACTCCTATCAAGAAGTTCCAACATTTCCCCTAAAATCCTCCGCTCATCAAAATCATCAGAGACGCAAATCCATATCTTCACATCAAAAAGCTTGCTCTCTTCTAGTTCCTTACAAACCAATCTCGCTGAAGTAGTCTTACCAAGACCAGCCATACCCACTACAGAAACCACAGTGATACGTTGATCACCTGAACAATTGAGCACGCTCACAATTTTACACACATCATCTTCCCTTCCTACAACATGCGAGTTATCAAGCAAAGAGCAAGTCACCCAGTTCAGGCGATTTGCCACTGTTTCCACTATTCACACCTGTTGAACCCCAAATAGTAGCAAAGCATCATTCTTGATTTTATCTAATGACATGTTAACATTCTTGATTTGACGACCTAACTTGAAACTGAAAACAACAGGATTGGAAGATGAGAAGAAGTTTCTCACCTGGTTCTTGAATTGGCCTTGTATCTCCACATTATGCCGTAGTTTCTCATAGGCAAACTCGTCCAACACACGTTCAGGTTGATAAGCCACATCTTGAAGCTCCTTTAACCAAATTCCCACCGACTCCGACTCATCTGTTACCGGTCTTTTACCTGCGTCATGAAGTGTCGCAAGAATCAGGGATAAGTCCTTGCTTAGCTTTTTCACCTGGCCTTTCAACCCCCACGGGATGTTGGATTGCTGAGCAACTAGCGAAAGAACACTTTTCAGCGCCTCCTCAGCAGCAAAAGTTAGGAGAAATTCAGCCATCTTTCTTACTGAACGTGAGACAGATATTGCCAACGATTAATGTCGTTAGCTTGTGTCGAAAGACGAGATGTAGCTATATGCATTACCAGGTCAACCGCGATAGCCTTTGTCTATTTTCCATATTTTATTTAAAAATTTATTTCACTGTATAAAATAATTTTTTACTTAATTAAATAAAAAATATGCATCTCATAAGTTTAATCAATTAATTTTATTTTAATTATTTATTACAAATCAATTTGATGATAATAAAATAATAAATATTTAAACATAATAAATATATATGTAATTAATTTTATTTCAGTTTTATATATTAAAATGAAAATAAAATATGTATTTTGCATTAATTTAATTTTAGTTTTCAGTTCAATTTAAACATAATAAAGAAAGATATAATTTTATTATTATTAATTTTATTTCAGTTTTATATATTAAAATGAAAATAAAATATGTATTTTGTATTAATTTAATTATTTTAATTTTAGTTTCAGTTCTATTTTTAATATTTTTATTTTTTAGTTCAAAATCTAGCTTATTTTTGCTTAAATGTTTTAATTTTAAATAGCTTGAATAAGTAGGAGTAATACTATAAATGAGCATAATTTTTTTTATCACAGATTTTATCAAAACTTATTCTCTTAATTTAAAGAGGATAAGAAATCATTATTCGGACAAAATAAAAGATCATCAAAATTTTAAAAAATTCAATCTGATTTTTAACTTGATCTAGACAAAAGATTATACTCCGAAGTAGAACTAAGATGAATCAATATCAAATCGAAGTATAATTTAATTAATAACTTAATATTATGTATTATATTAAAAACATATTATATGCATATATGAATTTAGTTATAAATATGAAACATTTTATAAATAAAGATTTTTCAATGAAAATTTTTATCTATATATAATAATTATGAAACATGAAGTCAATATTTAATTATTTAAGAAATAAATATTATTTTATTACATCAAATATTATATATTATAAAATAATTAATATAATACCGATTCAATTTTAATATAATAATTTTAATAAATCACTTTCTTATAGTAATTTATTATTTTTTAACTTTTAAAATTATGATCAATAGTTTAACTTTTAAAACTAAAAAAGATTGTATTATAAAACTATAATAAATTTATTTAAAAATAAATAAAGATAATTACTACATTTATTACTGATGTTAATTTAATAAATATAATTTTAAAATTTTAAATATAAAAAAAAAATTTTAGACAAAAAATTAAAAGATAAACTTGTGTCAGCTAGATTATAAAATCTTGATTAGTTTTCTTCTATTGTAAATTTGAGGTTAATTTAGACCAGTTGAATGTTTGATTTTCTAATTTTTTTCAAACCAAGCAATATTTGAAAACATTTAATATCACTGTTTAAATAAATTTATTCTATTTTTTGACTCACTAAAGACAAAATAATAAAATTATCTTATTTTATTATGTCTAGTTCATATAATGAAACATAATCATAAACAACAAGACTGACTAGTGATCCGGACAATGAAACTCTTATAAATCACAATTATTTATTTATAAATCTTTCATTTTTTTCTTTTATATAGAAGTAATGAATTTTATTTTTCATTTATAAATTAATCATGTGATTTACAAAATAAATTATCTTTATTATGATATCAACATAAAATTTATTCTCAATACAAATCCGTTTCAATATTATAATGTATTTTTTATGCTAATAATGAATAATTATTTAAATTAGACATTTAATCTCAAATTATAAATACTTTTACTGAAAAAAATAATTTAGCAACTATAAAAATAAAAACTCTCAGCTATAACATGTAAAATAAATAAAATGAGATAAAATTATTCACTTTATCAAAAAAGAATTTCTCTCTCTCTCTCTCTCTCTCTCTCTCTCTCTCTCTCTCTATATATATATATATATATATATATATATATATATATATATATATATTAAATTAACCATTATTACAACTCATGAAAGCATTTGGAGATTTACAAATTTTTATTTTAAAATCTAAAGATGGATGTTATTTATTTATTTTATTGAGAAAAGGTGGATATTGATATATGAATATCTTAGTTGGATTATAGATGTTGATGTTTATAGTTTAAATGGTTATATATGTGTAAAAAATAAATAAACTTATGCCTTTAATCCGGGATTGTGAGTTTGGAGGGATGAAGACAAAAAAAAAAATTTTTAAAAAAAACAAAAAAACTTATTTTATAGTGTAATTAATAAAAAGTGCACAACTATTCAATGTTAAAAGCAAAAACAATTAAAACATTTGGATAATTTATTAAGATCTTTACGATAATAAAATATTTTAGTAATTTTTCATTATGATTAATAAACTTTTCATTAATTTCACGTAATTGTCACCAAAATATTTAATGTGAAACATACAAAATATAATATGAATAAGTCAAAATATAAAAGTTAAATAATATAAACATACAAATTTTAAAAATTTTCTTTAGTTCTATGTATGTGTTTATAATTGATTTCATATTACACATATTGTTTCCTAGATCATTATATATATATATATATATATATATATATATATATATATATATATATATTAAAAAGATGAGTCTATTTGCTCAACACTCCACTATTTTATAAGTCTCTTATCATCATAATTTTATTTTTAAATTTTAAAAACCAAAATTTTTATTATTTATTAATGACTATAAATATTAAAATAATTATAAAATAAGTAATTTTCACATTTATTATTAGATCAATTATGGTGCATTTAAGTTTAATATAATTAGTTTACTTTAATTTATATAAACTTCAATTTTAATTTTAATGGATAATATAGAAAAAGTATTTCATACACGAGGTAAAATTTTTTGAAATCACTCTCTTTAAAAAAAATTTCAACAAATATTTTTTTAATTTATTAGAATATTTTATTTTAATAAAATTAATATTCATACAAATAAGAGAGTTAGATAAACTCATAAAATAAATAACTTAATTTTAATTTTATCAATATTGAACATATTTAATCCATACACTATTAATATTATTTCATATTTTTCTCAGTAAAAATTTATTTAAATATGTATATATCACCTTGATAAAAAAAATTAATTTTAACTAAATAAGATTTAAAATACATATATTGATATTTTTAAAAAATATGTACTATCAAAGATATATTTTTAAAAAATAATTTTAATAAATATAAGTTAAATTTTATTTCAAAAATTAAAACTATAAAAATTTGTAACAATAACTTTGCATGTTTTAAAAATTTTTAATTTTCATATTTTGAATGTATAAATTTTTTATTATAAAAAATATTATATACGAAGCGTAAAAATACAACTATTTTTTATATAAATCAGATAACATTTGATGTGGTATAGTGTCCTGACATAGTTAGGAGTATTAAAACCTAGACATAATAACTTTGAAGCAAAATATATAATTTTCGATTATGCATTTATGTGGAAGTCTCATTTTTATAATTTTTTAAAGTTTTCTTATTTATTTCTGTTCACAAATTTTAAAGTATTAAATCACATTTTGAAATATTAAATTGACTCGTATTTATTAATTAATCACTTATATATTAAATATTAATATTATTTACTTGTAATAATAATTTTTTACCTTGATATTTATAGAAAAAATGAAAATATTCAACTTTTTCAAAAAAAATATGTGATATGTTAAATCTTAATTATTTAAGTAATAATAATTTTTATCTTTTTCCTACATATATATATATATATATATATATAATGAATCTGAAATTTTATGTATAAATTGACATAATAATTTCACTCTAATCATAAATTATTAAAAATTTAATTACAATTATTTGTTATTAGTTATCAAGATAATAGGCTATAAAACTAATTTAAATTATTAAATTTAATAAAATTAGATTGATTAATTTATATCTTATAAATTAATAATAAAATTTAAAATCTCTTAAATTTAATTCAATGTAAGAATCGATTAAAAATTAAGTATAATAACATAAACATATCAAATAAAATTCGTGAATTATGTGACTTATCATCTTATTTGTATATAGAAACGTGTCTCTCTCTTTTATTTTTAGTTTTTTAAACTAATTCTGAAATTATTTTTGTAAAGCATAGGATAAGGAGTTGTAAGTAAAAATAGTTTAGGAATCCTACAAATGATCTCTTTTCAACTTTTTTTCTTCTTTTAAATAAAGTTGTCAATATAAAAAGGAAAGAGGCTTGCCTCCCTCACAACCCCCCCCCCCCAACTTGGATTTTAATTGATTCTAAAATTGTTCTCTAAAATTTTAAAAGTTTAAGGTAAAGATGCAAGTAATCAAAATAGTTTAGAATACATGGTTTACTTTTAGCTAAAGATGGAAGTAATTAAAATAATTATTTTTTATAATAATTTCAATACATGGTTTATTTTTATCTAGAAATTTACATTTTTTTATTTCAATGAATTAAGATAAATTTTAAGATATATCATACTAAAATCAATTTATATCAAATTAAAAAATGCAATCAATCAATTCGGCATTTTTATTGAACAATTTTTCTCTTTTATATTTACTTCTTGTAATGAGAAGTAATCAATGACTCAATTTTGAAGACATATTATAGAAAAACAACATTTAATAAAATTTTTCACCTAAATATTGATATCTATCAAGATTTTTTAATGTCCTACAACCCAATATTAAGAGAATGATGCATCTCCATAAAATATTAACTAGAAAACGACATTGATTTTACTCTAAAACCGAACTAAAAATATAGAGTAATTTTGATTTTTTATATTAAAAATTAATAATCAATCAATCAATTGAATATAAAATTTATACATTACATTGAATTAAACATCATATTATATATATATAAATAATATGTATTGCTTTACATCATATTAACACACAACAAATAAATAACTAAAAAAATAACAACTAATATAAATAAGAGAAATTACAAACCTTGTCAAAATCTCACAAAGGCAAAATACATCCCATACTCCTAAATATTCACTTTTTTACTATTGAGGTCCTAAACTAATTTTTGATGATATTGAGCTTTCGAACTTTCAAAATTTTTTAATGTCACTACTTTTTTAACGGTTCAATCACGCATGCGTTCGCTAATCCATTAAAAGCATATGGGAAGTAAAATGACCAAATTGACCTTACCAAATTGACCACATTAAGCTTTTAAATTTTTATCAAATTTGCTATCAAACCCCTCATTTTTTATAACTATATATTTATTATTTTAGAGTAATATTTTTATAATTTATTATTATATATTTATAATTATATCATTTTATATATATATATTTATTATGTAAAATTATATATTATAATTATATAAATTATATATATATATGAAATAATTGTATAATATATATAAATTACATAAATTTAATATATATACATATATAATTATTTTATTTAATTATAATTAATAAAGATTTTTTATAGTACAGAGTAAAATTTAAAATTTGTTGTTATATAATATTTTTTAGAATAGTATAAGAGATAAATTTAGAAAAGAAGAAATATTAATAAAAAATAAAATTCTCAAAAATAGATAACTTTAATAGTTTTAATTATTTTAAAAAAATTAACTGAACTAAAATAAAAAATTAGGCATTAAATAATAATTAATTTTGTTCATTTTTGAATAAAGATTTTTTTAAAGTATAGATTAAATTTTAAATTTTTTTATATATTATTATATTTTTAGAATAATATAAGAGATAAATTTGATAAGGAAGAAATTATGATAAAAAAAATTGTTAGAAAATGGATCAACTTAATAGTTTTAATTATTTTTGTAAACAAATAGATTTAATTGAATCAAAATTTTATTCATAATTGAATTCAATAATTTTTTAAAAGTACGAATCAAAATTTAAATTTTTTGTTATATATATTTTTTAGAATAACATTAGAGATAGATTTAGTAAGAAGTAAATTATGATAAAATAAAATTCCTAAAAAGTGGATCAACTTAATAGTTCCTAATTTATTTTATAAAAATAGGTTTAATTGAATCAAAATCAAAAGAATTCAAAATTGTTTATCATATTGTTATTTTTTTAAGGATAATACAAGAAATAAATTTGACAATAAAAAAATTAGGATAAAATAAAATTCACAAAATCATATCAACTTAGTAGTTTTAATCATCCCAAAAATAATTTAAACTATAGAGTTGATCCACTTTTAATCACCCTAAAATTAATTAACAAAAATAATTAAAACTATTGAGTTGATATTATTTTATGCATAATTTTTTTATTTTGATTCAATTAATTTTTTTTAAAAAATAATTAAAACTATTGAATTTATCCAATTTTTTGAGAATTTTATTTTTTATTAGTATTTCTTCTTTTCTAAATTTATATTTTATACTATTCTAAAAAATATAACATAATAAAAAAAAATTGAATTATAATATGTAGTATACAAATTTTTATTAATTGTAATTAAATAAAAATAATATATAGTAGATTATATATATTATATATAATTATTTTATTATATATCTAATTTATATAATTATACATGATAAGTATTTAAATATAAAATATATAATTAATAAAATGAGGGGTTTGATAATAAATTTGATAAAATTGAGGGGCTCAATAGCAAATTTGATAAAAATTTGACTACTCGATATGGCTAATTTAGCAAGGTCAGTTTTTTTCATTTTTCTTCTCATGGGCTTTTAACAGATTAGCAAATGCACGTGTGATGGAACTGCTAAAAAGGAGGCGACAGTAAAAAAAAAAATTTGAAAATGTCACAAAAAATTTATTTAAAGGCTCAATAGAGTAAAAGTTCCAAATTCATGGGCTTGGAGATGTATTTTGCCTCTCACAAAAAAACTTAAACTCTCCAATGACTTAAAAAAAAAAAAAAAAAAAAGGTTCACACAGTACCAGTGTCTCACGTGTTGGCCTGTGACTGACTTTGCCCATTTATGTTCCTACAAATCGAAACACAAACAGAAAAACGAAAAAAAGAAACGATACAAACAAACCTCACAAACATTTCCAGGAGCACCCCACAGATCCGTTGACTGATCTAACAAACTTTTCAGGAATGGACGGCGGTGGACCGGCCGACACCGAAATGGAGGAGGCGGCAGCAGCACCAGCACCCGCGCCATCTCCTGACCAGCAACATCAGCAGCAACAGCAGGTGGCTCCTATGGGCAGCATGGAGAATATTCCGGCCACGCTCAGCCACGGCGGAAGGTTCATACAGTACAATATATGCGGCAACTTATTTGAGGTCACTGCCAAGTACAAGCCTCCTATCATGCCCATCGGCAAAGGGGCATACGGCATCGTTTGGTAAAACTACTTTTCTTTTTTATTTTAATTTTATTTCTAATCAAGTGGATTTTAGGGTAAAGTTTGTTTTGGTTTGGTCTTTTTTAGCTCGGCGCTGAATTCGGAGACGGCTGAGCATGTGGCCATAAAGAAGATAGCGAATGCTTTTGATAATAAAATTGATGCGAAGAGGACTCTTCGCGAGATCAAGTTGCTTCGTCATATGGATCATGAAAACGTCAGTGAGTGATTAATCATGAAGTAATGTTTGTTTGATTGCACTGGGAATAACCAACATGCTGTCTTCCTGTGAAGTAGGAATAACCAAGGGACCAACTAAACCATTCTTATAATTGCATATTTGGATCACCAATGAGTAATGCATTTGTAGTGCTTACAAGCATGGACCATTTTCACTTTTTGCACATTGTTCTTTCTGTGCAATTTTATCTTCCTCATTAATTGAGTGGAACCCTTTTGTTTCACTAACAAAGTTGTTATCACTTTCAGTGACAGATAAGATTCAAAACACTTGACTTAATTCGGTTAACATATTCATTATAATGATATGTCAGTGTAGGTTTTATGCTTTCACATGGCATTACATATATTTATTAGGTTTCAGGTGGAAATGTGAGAATTTGATGTTGTTTTCTTGAACTTTGTTTTGGCATTGGAGTTTCACCTGGTTTTCAAAATTTTCTTTTTCTCTCTTTAATCTTATGTGGTTTTGAGGCAAGACACTTGTTTCACATGCTTCTGGGGAAAAAAAAATCAAATTACTAATGTTCTTTTTTGTGTGGACCAAATTCACTTCTTAGAGTGGACAAGGAGATTTTCCAAAGTGGCTTGCATCACAATGCGAAATGCATACTTTATTACTTTGTTATAGAGTGACCCCCGTGTTTCTACAAATACCATGTTTGTTTGTACTATTCTTTAGATGCTGGTGTAGGACTCAATGTTCAAAAATTGGATGCTAGCTTGGAACTAGATTTTTTGATAAAATTTGTTGAAATTTGGCTTCCATGTTAATCTTGTATGTAGGGGAATCTTATTTGTCATAACTTGTCAAATGTGCTGTTACACTTTAGGCCTGCAGAATTCTGATGTCTGTTGGGTTCTTCAAGTAGTAAATTTTTCATGATCACACATTTTTATGGTCATTTATTGAAAAGTTAATGAAGCTTTCTGTTTATCAATTTAGGAATAATGTTATGCAATTTGGTAAAAAATTGTGACTTCCTTCGGTGGGAAATGGGTCGCATGATTTGTTTTCATACTTATTTGTAAGAAATTGAAGCATCAGCACTAATTCTTTCCAATTGTATTTCTTGTTTGATACTTTCACGATTTCTATAGGATATTTCAGCTGAGCCTATAGTTATGACATGGCATTACATTTCCTATTTTTTAATTATATTGTTTCTGTAATAGGCTTCAAATTCTGCATGCCTGAACCACAAAACCTTTATTGGAAAAACGCCAGTTGTGTATTGCCACATTGGCAGGATATTGTTATTGAATTTTTCTTAATGATTCTACTTTCATGGAATTTGTACCTGACTTTCCTAATTTATTTCCCTGATTTATCTTCTCTCTGTCTCAAATAAAAATGCAAATAAAATACCTCCTGTTTGATTAAAATGCAAGCAAATTTTGTGAAACACTTTTTAGGATTTCAAATTCAACAACAGAATCTATTTCTTTAATTTTTTGTTTCTTTGTTTTTCACAACAACATAATGTTGTTTTTGAGGTTATCACACTATTATTGGAGATGGGAATTGGAGCTTCTTTTATTTGCTTCACTAGAGATGTTACCACACACACGAAAAAAAGCCTCCCATCTGTTAGTGCCATTATCTCAACAAGGTTTTGTGGAAAATTGGGTATCTTGAAATCATTACCCTAAAGAAAATTATTAAGATGGATTATCTTGAAAAGGCTTGTGAAAAAGATGAAGTTAAAGCCAGGATGGAATTTAGGTCAAAGTGGTTGATTATTCTTTTAATGAATGTTCATAGATGTGAAACAAAATAATCTGGCAAAACATCAATAGCTTCTTACCATGTTAAAGCTGATGTTATATGGGATAGCTTTACGTAATTTAATCTTTAGGAGATAATCTCTATGCATTGGTGTTTGCATATGACCTTCACCTCATACCATTTTTCTTCAAGGAAATTTCTTTGGGGAAAAAATCCAGTGTTGTTTCTGTTGATGTATATTGTTATTGACCTCAGTTGGGATTCGTCGTACAGGTTGTTGCAATCAGGGATATAATTCCTCCACCTCAAAGAGAATCGTTTAATGATGTTTACATCGCATATGAGCTAATGGACACTGATCTGCATCAGATCATTCGTTCAAATCAAGCTTTATCAGAGGAGCACTGCCAGGTTTGCATTGTCATTTACTTGTTTAGAGTATAACTTTTTTATCATTAGTTCTTCATCTTTATCTAGTTTCATAAGCTTTCACTGCTAAACAAGGTGAAATAAAAAGAATTGGAAATGAAAAAAAAAAAAAAAAGCTTCATACCCTCTCTCTACTTATTCTCTTTCTAGAAAGAAGGCTTCTTCATGAGCAGCAGCCCCTCCCTTCTTGTCTGGATATGAATACCATTTATTATCCAAGTCCATTTCTGAAAATTCGACTGGTTGGTAGATTTTGTACTGTATTAGTTTGTTGGTCCAAGTGGCATTGGCAGGTTCTATGCAAACAATCTGCTTCTAAGTTAATATCAGGATCATTTTGTTGGGTCTTTATTTTAGTCTCATACGTATATTATTTAGTGTATTGAAGAACTTCAGAACCAAGCTAATTCTTTGTGTTTTGTGCAGTATTTCTTGTATCAAATTCTCCGAGGATTGAAATATATACATTCTGCAAATGTTTTGCACAGAGATTTAAAACCAAGCAATCTCCTTCTCAATGCGAATTGTGACCTAAAGATATGTGATTTTGGTCTGGCTCGTGTTACTTCAGAAACTGATTTCATGACAGAATATGTTGTCACAAGGTGGTACCGTGCACCAGAACTGCTGTTGAACTCATCAGATTACACTGCAGCTATTGATGTATGGTCTGTAGGTTGTGTTTTCATGGAGTTGATGGACAGAAAGCCCTTATTTCCTGGCAGAGATCACGTGCATCAGCTTCGATTGCTTATGGAGGTATTTTGTTTGTATACCTGTTATTTATTTGACAATGTATAGTAATGAACATGTAGGGAGATTAGGCGGCAGTTGAAAGAGCTGCTTAAAAGGTTGACGAACAAGCAAAAAAAATCCTATATCTTTTTTTAAAGTAAAGGACTTTTCACTTACTAGTGAAGTGGTAAGGTAGAGTGCTCTTCAATGAAGAAAACAGACTTTAGGAAAGTGGGCAGGTAGCTTAGCTGGTTCGAGCAAGGACTGAAAATCCTTGTGTCAATGGTTTGAAGTCACTTCTAAGCGAGCAAAGGATTCAAAGGACACATAGCCTGGAGCGAGCTGTATTTTTAAATTCAAGTGAAAGAGGAAGCCAAAAAATATGAGTGCTCCTATATTATACAGCTTTTTGCCGTTGCCATAAAATTTAATTGATAATGGGTTAATTACTTTGAGCCTCCTGTGTTTTGACATAGTCATGCTTTCTTTTATATATTATACTAATATATTCCTCAATTTTGGTCCGCTAAATTAAAATATCTTTCCATATAATTTTCATATATTTTCTGTTAGTCAAAGCACTAAAAATGGTTTTAAAATTCCATAATTTACCGCCCCCAACAATTACACCCTAATCTTCTCTTTACCCTTTATCTCACCACCATTGCCACCTTCACCTTCTCTTACCTCTTAAATTTCACCACTATTATCTTTATCACACTAAATTCTACAACCAGTGCAATCTATCACCTGTTTCAAAAAAAAAAAAAAAGAGTTTCCCCAATTTCTCTCTCTAATTTTTTTTTTTTTTTTTCCATTTTATCTTCATTTCCATTGATGGCACATAATATATAGCTCCCTAAGCAATGGTGAAACCGTTTGTATGTTGCCTTAATCTGTGCTCATGGCTGGCAGATGTCCAAGCCAATTATCTTCTGCAGCGACTATGATGGCATTGTTCTCAGATGCGTACTGCTTTTTTTCTTTTTTGGTGTTGTCCCTCTCTCTCACTAATAGAAACATTGGGATGTGTTTACTTGTAGAAAATTAAGTCTGTTTTCTAGAAATGTTTTCCAAGAGAACTAGAAAATAGAATATCATGTTCATATATAAAAATTTTTCAAATAGAAAATTGAAAACTAGTTTTCCAGTTTTCCAACCAATATGTGAAAAACAACTTTAAGTTGTTCTCTATTATTTTCTTTTGCTTAAGATCAAGTGGAAAACATGGGAAGACACCAAAATAACTCTATTATTTCTAATATAATAGCTTTATAGGTTGAGTTTGAATCTCTATCTAGTTTTTTTTTTTTTTTCCCTTCACTTTGCAATTTATTTCTATTTGGACTTGTCTTTTATTTTTTTTATTTTTATATTTGGATATTATTTTTTTTATTTTCTAATTTTCTATATAGAATCTTCATTATAACTCTTCTGTATATATAAAAAATATAGTACCTTTTTATTTTGAATTGTTATCCTTCATAATGTTTTTTTGAAAAGTATTTCATAGTGTTTTCATTTGAAAAATTTAACAACATAATGATATAAATTTTGAAATAAACCGGCAAAACTTATTGCGCAAAAATCTCATGATTATATTGTCATATTTTTTAATTTCAGTTTGATATTATTTTATTTTAAAAAATTATTAATAGAGATAATAATAAAAATGAGTTAATGAAGTGATAATGAGTGTATATGTTTTATAGTTTTTCTAAATAAAAAATTTTCTACTTTTAATAAATGTGTTTTCTAAATTAAAACTATTTTCCATAGCAAAAATTTTCTAAGAAAATGACAAATGAAAAATGAAAAATGAAAAATTATTTTCTATAAGAAAGCAGACCTGAGGATTTCTGGTCCGGTTAGGTGTTTGCTTTTTGAATCAGACTTTTGGAATATTTAAGGATTTATGGTCCTGATTTGTCTTGTTTTTGTGATAGACTGGAGGTTGATAGGGCATATGGGGTAGAGGAGCTTATGAGGAGTATATAGGTGAGTTTGGAGAAGATGGAGATTGTTTCTTTGTTGAATGTTAGTGCAGAGACTGCAAATGAGGAGAGGGTTTATGAGTATTTGCAGAAATTGAGGAAGCTGTTAGGTGTATAGGGCAAATTGAATCTAAAAAATCTGAGGCAAATTGGTTTGATGTGTTTGCTTTTCTTACTACAATTTTTTCTTCTTTTGCATTCTTTATATAGTTTATAAGATTATTTGGTCGTTTGAAGGCATTGATCTGAATTTTATTTTTATTATTAATAGTTGATGAAATGAAAATTTAATATATCATTAGGGGTGTTATTGACATTTTGATAGATTTTAAATTTTTAACAGAAAAGTTATCGGAAAGACTATAGAATTAACAGAGTCTAAGCTAGGGGATGTTTTATGGCAAAACACAGGAGGTTTAGAGTAAATTACCCCATTGATAATTCTGTAAACCCGCTCCCACTCTTGAGCAAAAGGAGGAATATTCTGTCTTGTTAAAGCATGTGAATTTTTTATGGCCTTTCTGGAATGGGAGGCCTTCTTGGGGCCATAAGCCATCGTCTATATGATCAACCGCTGTAATTTTGCAGCTAATTGGCACTCCATCTGAGGCTGAGTTGGGGTTTTTGAATGAAAATGCAAAGAGATACATTCGACAACTTCCTCTTTATCGCCGTCAATCTTTTACTGAGAAGTTTCCGAATGTCCACCCAGCAGCTATTGATCTTGTTGAAAAGATGTTAACATTTGATCCCAGACAGAGGATTACAGGTGATTGTGTCTCCCTTAATGTTCTATTCATGAAAATATAAGTCGAGTTACTTGCACTACTTGTTTTTTATAATATTTTTCTGGTTGGCTTGAGTTCTCTAAAGTCCCCACAAATGGGTTCATTTGGACCTTCTTCTGTGATTTTATGCTGATTGGATGTTTGACTTTAATGTGTGCATGGATTTATACAAACTTGTAAGATTAAATACCTGACGTAGAACAATAGTAAACAATTTGATATGTAACAGAGATAGGAAAGGGGAAGAGCAGTAGGGAAATGGTATACGGAGAGAAAAGAACAAGATAGATAAAGAAAACAGAGAAATGTTGAGGAGAAGAGAAAGAAAACAGATAGATAAAGAAATGGTATTCGGAGAGAAAAGAACAAGATAGATAAAGAAAACAGATAGAAATGGAGAGGAGAAGAGAAAGACTCTAGAACTCAAGCAATACTCTCAATAATCAATTAAAAGTCTAACTCTGCATTGGAAACACCATAGGACCATATATTGCCATGTAAACTAGCCATAAAATACAATCCCAAATCATGTACATTCTGCTGAACAAAGCAATACAGCCGTAATTACAAATTAAAAGAAGTCTTATTGAACTCATTTGATCTTCATCCTTGTTATTTTCTAGAATGGGGATCGGGAATCATGGCCCTGCATTCATTTACCCTCCTGGGATGAGCAGTTTGGGTTTTATGTTTGAAATGATTAATCTTACTGATAACAATTATATATTAAGCCCCAACTTGTAATGCTTGAATTACCAACTGAATCGCTGATGATTTTATTTTTCTTTTTTTCCTGTTCCTTACTGAAATCTGCCTTTTATCTGCACATTGCATTTAGCTGACATGGCTCCTCTCATTTGGGTGGTATTGAGCCATGTGAACCAAGTGCAGCGAGACTTGGAGCCAGTGGCTTTTAATATTTTTATCTTTTTAAGGAAGAAAAAGGCCACCTTCCTTTCTGTTTGGGTTCCCTTTTTTTGCAAAAGTGTTTTCATAGACTTTAAGCATCAGTGCATTTAATTAAGTAAAGATTATTCTACTCACGTGAAGGTGACTAGCATAGGAGCATATTTTAAATGCAGGCTTGATCTTCCTTAAATTGTTGCACCTAGCATTGTGCATTGGTCATATATTAGAAATTGTGGTCTAGCAAAAGAATATCACTACTACCCTTTGTTAATGGTTGCAAGCTCATTTCATTTGGGGAATCAAAGTCTTTGGTTACCAGCTATGAAGTCCTTTTCTTGTTTCCTCTTTCTAGGCTTTGAAATTACTACAATTGCATGTGGTGCCTGCATGTGCCAACTTATCACGGCAGTGTTGAAAGGGTACACCCTTGAAACTGGATCCATATTCCCATGGTCTTTACTTTAAAGAAAATGGAAATATGGTTAATAAACAAAACATAACAAGTTATTGTCAAGCCTTATATAATACAGCATATATTTAAAATTACATAAAAAATAAATTACTCAATCGGGTTCACAAGCCAATGGAATTGAGATAATCAAGCTGGCCTTGACTCGCAAGAGCTATTCAATTTCGAGCTCAACTTGATGAAAAGCTTAGTGAATTTTAATATCTTGCAAATCAAGTCCAGGAAGTTCATAAGTGGTTTAACTCATTTACAGCTCTTAGTTAGAAATGCGACTGGTCATGCTTTGTTGTTACATACTTAAACTGCATTATGATATTTTTCTGCATCGTATATATTTGGCAATTCAGGTTTGTTTCTTGATCCTCCAGCTAACTTCATTTTCCCTCATTTTACTTTGTTATAGTTGAGGATGCACTTGCTCATCCCTACCTTACCTCACTTCATGACATCAGCGATGAGCCCGTCTGCATGACCCCCTTTAGCTTTGACTTCGAGCAGCATGCATTGACAGAAGAACAGATGAAAGAGCTTATATATAGGGAGGCTCTTGCATTCAACCCTGAGTATCAGCGCCAATGATGAGAACTATCATGACATTGCAGTTTGCTTAGTGTGGTTTCCATTACATTTACTTGCATGTTTTTGGCAATTTATTTGTTCATGTATATATGTTCCACCAGAACGGGGTGGTTCTTGAATTGAAATATTTGACTATCGCCTGAACTCGGGGACAATAACAAAAATTAAATGATGTTTGTATCAGCTACCTTTCTTATTGTTGTAATCTCTAATGGGCGTGCTCTCACATGCACGTGTTAATCTCCAGATATGAAAAGTAGGCATTGCTATTCCTCAATCTTGCTTGGCGCATTATTCTATTTTGTTTAAGTCTCACATTACTTGCCAAAGCGCTATTGTAGTTGAAGGACGAGTAAATTTGCTGCTGTGTGGTTTCCTATACCTGACTGGTAAAACCCTAGAAAATTCTTGACGTGAATTGGGTTTTTCATAAACGTAGGTAAGTTCTCCGAGAACTGTATAGTTCAAGAACTTGCAGTTGCGGAAGTGTACCATCTGAATAAGATGTTTTCAGCAGTGTTTCAGAGCCAGACCAGCTGGTTTGAACTGGTAAAATTGAAAATCAATTAATGGTCCAGTTCGATTCAATATTAAAAATTGTCCCCTTAAAGAACTGAAAAAAACCTTTTAAATTCGGGAAAATCGTCCAAAATCAGAATCAGATCATAATCTTCATTATTTTATGATATTATATATTTTTTTCTAATTTTTTAATATTTTAAAGTATTATTTATATATTTTTCAAAAAAAAAATCCTATTGAACCAATCGAACAAGAAAAATCGAGAATCGACCAATTAACTGATTCGGTCTCCGATCCGATTTTAAAAACAATAGTTTTCAGAAATTATAATCAACAGCAATTTCACGTTATTTTTGAGTTGAAATAATTTGGTGGACAGTATTGCATGGGTTAACTAATCAAATTAATCTCTATTTAATCCTGTTTTTGGTGCAATTGTTTTGAGTGTTTTTAGTTCAACTTTATCCTTCCTCGAACCTCTACCCACCATTACTGATAACCTAGATTTTAGCCGCACCACAAAGACATTAATATTTTGGTGCAGCTTGATAGGTTTTCTGGTGCTATGTCAGGTCTTAAATATTTTAATTTTTTAAAATCGTATTTATTTTTATTTATATTCCCATCATATTCTGCGTTGTTACATTCATGTGCCTGTGTTCTAGAAAACGAAATACATTAATCATTTTATTGAAAAGATAAAAGATAATTGTGCTACCAAAAAAATTTCATTCTCCAACGACATTATATATAAATTCTACACTATAAACTAGAGAAAGATGATGAAATTATTGCCACTTCTACACGTACAATTGTATCCAGAGAGATCACATAAACTAGACTATCCCGTCCTGCATGCACCACGTAGAAAATGGGACAATTTTATCATTATGCTTTTCTCCCATAAACACAGCCTAATTCTTCGAAAGGAACTACCAGTGAAATGAATTCCTATGAGGAAGAATATGGAAGCAAACAATATCGTTACAAGCTTGGTCATTTAAATAGAAATAACTGGACTCATACTTGCTCAAATTAACCCATACTGAATGAAAATGGGTCAGACCATTGATCTCCTGTTCTTGGAAGACATTTGTTTATTGTAATGCCATCTTCAACCATGGCATTAGCTCTTCATGCTCCCAAAGAATCTTGAAAGTGGCACAGGACCATCAGCCTCTTCTTCGTCACCGCTAGATCTTTTGGATCTTGATCTGTGCTTCTTTTCCTTCTTTGTTCTCTTAGACCTAGACTTCGATCTTCTGGATTCTCTCCCCTCATCATCGCTACTTGAAGAGTCTGACAATGAACTTGCCGAGCTAGAATCAGAAGATCTCCTCCTTGAATGCTGCAAAGGCAACAGTGAATAAGTTTTAAGTTTATACGAGTACAAAATGGCACTCACAGCTCGGAAGTTGAAACTAGAAAGGCTCTACTTCAAATAAACAGTCTGAAAGAATGCACAACAGTATCTAAGTTAAACAAATGAGCCTTTAATGTAGTGATACTAGAGTCATCTCTAGGGTAGGTTATAAGTTCCAACTCCAGTTGGAGCCAAACTAACCACAAACAAGTAGTGCCTAAGCCATAAATCTATTATGACACATCAATTTTGATGCTATCTTCACAACAAACTCTAACAAGTTTAGTCATTCTTTCAAGCATGACTTAATTTACAAAATGAGTGGACACCCAGAGTTCCTAAGTATCTTAAAGAAGATTTCAAAACAACTTTAGTATGACTGGTTTAAAGTGGAAAAGGAAACCACTAATGCCAGTAACTTAGGCATGCAATCTATGAATAGCAATAGTGCTATCCACCTAAAGTCTCCAACCAAATGGCCAAATGATACTTCAAGAAGTAGAGAACTTGGCAGGGGCAAGCTATTCATTTCATCATTCTATCACATGGTTGCAGACATGCCATTTACAACCCAATCTCTGTCATAAATCAGCTAACAAAACAATGATAATTTATTTAGAGAAATTTTTGATTATCTAGTTCAAAGAGCATTACTCTTAAAAAACAAGAGGTAAAAAGGAAGGAGCAAAGATACTGCCCAGGTATTTCAAATAGTTAAATGTCACCCAGACAATATAAAGTTCCAGTTAGTTGAGGCACAAGCTTCAACCTTGAAGCATATGTTCATATATTGTCGAAGTTGATGTCCACATATACTGTTATCTTAAAGTGCACGCCATATTATTCCATATGAGGAATGAGACTGTTGACGCCAAAGGAATTGCTTGAATTGGCAAAGTGAAGTGGACTAACCAGCTATACTCCCCAGACTTAATATTGAAAGACGAAGTCAAGTAATATTGATTCATCATTGCAGGTCGCAAGTTCTAAAAGGGATTATTTAGGCATATTACTTTCCTTGTAAAGAAGTATTTTATCTGAACATCATGCACACAAGGCAAACCACCTATATCGGCAGATTACATGACGTACGTTAAATTCCAATGAGAAGTGGATAATTAAGCCTAAGAACTGAATAAAATGACTTTTATTTTAATTAAATGAATCATGCCAAGTTCAGTGTTGTAGGTTTTAGTGACATATGAAGTACATAAAGTACAAATAAAACTATAGGAAAATAAGGCACCTTTCTCTTTCTGCTGCTGCGTTTCTTTAAATCCTTATCCTTTCTATCTGCAAAGACACAACTCATTCAGAGGGTAAAGAAGAGGCCAGTACTTAAACAACAGAATAATATTACCTTTCTTATGATTAGACTTGCTATGTGAGTGATTCCTTCCATGGGCAAGTTTTCGTGCTCTTTCTGCATCAAGTTGAGCTCTGTACTCTCGCATCATTCTATCCGTATCAGCTTCAAGTTCCCCCTTTTTCATTTCGTCTTCCTAACACATAAGTGAAGGAGCAATGAGAAAGTTTCATACTATACCAAGCATCATAATATTGTTTTTCACATATTGCTAGATGCTACATGAAATGAATCTCTCATTCACTAATTAACAAGTAATATTGTATGCATAAATAAATACACAAATGTGTGTATATGTGTGAAAGCCACTTTTATTAGGCAATGCATTCATGTTGCATCTATTTCAGCAATAATCCATAGAGATTAACATGCCAAAAAGAGATGATAAGTTGAGAGAATTTCTCAGTAGCCATATGACTACTAAAAAACTGTGGTTTTTCTTTTGTAAATTTTTAATGGTTGGAATTTCAAAAGCTGGGATTACAGTTCTAGTACAACATGCATATTTCAAAACCAGCTGTGAAATTCTCAGACTGCTACTACTTTTTCTTACCTAAGACACATTTTCAGCAGTTTTTAGTTCAACACTGACTGCTAAGGATGAAAAGTGAAACCATTAGGACATATACATTGAAGAAACATGATCTAGCCATGCCCCAATCTGTTAAACATATTTGCAAGGAAGTTGCAGTATTAAGATCCAAGCAACTGTGTGATTCTAAGCCCAAGATTTCTGCTACAGCATTATAGGATGGTTCTTTCCTATTTCCAGGTTCCAAATTCAACTTCATTCGGACTCAATGTCACATTTATGAAGGATTTTTATCCTCAGGAAAGAGGTATTTCTCAATTACAATTTTCTTCCAGTATATTATCTGAAACCATGAGTCAGGAATAGAACCAATAAAGTTTAAATTAATCACATAATGACAGATGTTTTAAAGAGACATTTTAGAAAACAAATTTTATTTTTCTTGAAAAATTCAAGCAATGCAAGAACTAAGAGACAAAAAAGATGAGCAAGTGGGAACAGCAAGAGGACGACAGAGAAAAGGAATTTAGGAGACAGATAATAAAAAAAAACGAGAGAAGAAAAAGGAGTGAAATTAATAAACAAGGAGCAGTAGATCAGAAAATTCCTAAATCTCTTAATTCCTAACATCAAACTGCCTTCTCCAAAGCCCAGAGGCATAGACATGACTAAAGGAAAAAAAAAAAAAAAAGAGATATCTAATAGAGAATAATATGCACTACCTAAAATGTAATTCCTAAAATAAACATCCTAAATTAGTTATAATTCCAGCTTACACTATTATGGTTTCTAAAGAAAATTAAACCAATCTGATGTATCATTATCTTTATTTGAAGATAGATCAAAACAAATGATTCCTTTTTCCTTTTCTTTTTCTAAACAAATAATATGTCCTGCATAAGGGTTTAAGCTTCACAAACCGTTATAGTGCAATAAGCAGAATTTTACTTTTGCTGTAGTGTAACATGGTGATGAAATCAGGGTTGTTACTTCAGAACCCAAAATTTCATACATGATAATCAGTCACAGAGTTGCGAATAAAATAGACAAAAATTGTCAAAAACACAAGCAACTCCTCCAAACCAGAAACCTATAGCCAAAACAGGAAATGAGATTTTGAGCATGGAGGACATAGAAATCTTTTACTATATTCATAAACAAACTAACCAAGACAAGGCACAAAAGTTTGTGCCCTAGGCAAAATGTGATAATCAGAAAAGAAAAGGAATCCTTGCATTCATAGACTGTCCCTTTCTTTTAAGCAACACTTGAAAAAGCCATCGCCTTAGCTTAATCACTAAACATATGCATTTGAGTATTCTACGCTAAAAAATTATCTGAAGTTTGATTTCTTTCATTTCATGAAATAGCATTAAAGCGTGAGAAACTTCAGATTATTCATGTCCTTCAATCTTGTCAAAATTAGTGTTTGAAAGAGTTAAAAATCTCATTTGGAAACTATTGCAATCAACTTCCATCAGTAAGATTCTCTAGATGTGTGCCAGATCATTCTCCTTTTTTCCTTTTAAAGCTATCATGAAGAATTTTGGGATTTAGTCAAGAACAAAACATAACCACTTTCAATTGCATTGATTGGTACGCATACACAGAATTATTTACAAATAAAACAAGGTATGCAAACATTACAAGGTTACATAAAAGTAACACACATATAAGAAAAAGCTGAAATAATATAGCAACAGCTTACCTTTTGCTTTCTCTTGAACTCTTCCCATGTAACTGTGTGAGAAGTTTTAAGGCTCGCCAAACGAGCAGCATGCCACTCTGGTGAATGAAAAGAACCATCCACCTGCGACTGTCCTCATCAGAAATGTTCCAGGAAACAGAATGCCCCCCAAAAAAAGGGGGACAAAATTGAAAAAGAATAACATTCAAAATGCAAAACAACACTAGATTATCCTATCATGTTTTACAATCTTAATTATGCATAAAATAAAATCCATCAACATATTATTACCTGAAATCATATCATAAACAAGGTGTTTGCAACTCAAAATACATAATGAAAATGCCACAGGTTCTCTATAAAAATTTAGAATATATATAAAATGGAAAAAAATCTAAACCACCTTAATACCCACTTACCCTGCATCAACATAAGTAAATTGAGTTCCAAAGAGCTAACAATTATGCCCTTTGCTCAGCAAATCAAATCAACACTAATCAGTATTAAAGAGAAAAATAATCAAATGAAGTAACTATCTAGAAGCAAAGAAAACTCATTCTTTTTTCTGTAAGAAGATTCCAACTTTGTGGGAATATAGTATTGAAATCAATAAGACAAAAAAAAAAAGTTTCATAAAATTCATACTAACAAGTCTATTGGATCATAGATAGAGCACTATCAACATGCCACCATTCAAGCTACAAAAAGCTAGGAACAAAATTGAAAGTAAAAACATAGAATAAATTATCTATTAAATAATAAAATTGGTTCTTCTGATTGTAAGACTTGTCCTACACAACATGATAGATATACAAACACCCATTGGCAAAAACAATTCAATAAGAACTTAACAAACAATGACAAACACTAAGCATAAGCAACCAAAATAAATGCAAAGAACAAACTTTAACACCCAATGGGGAAAAAAGAAAGATAGCAACTTTATACAATAACAATCAGATAGGATTAAAATTGAAAGATGGGAATTTGAAGAATTAAGTGATATAAGAAAACGTAGTATGAAAGGGTACAAACCATGCCGTCTTCTATCTCTTCAGGGCCCGCCGAGCTGGAGCCAAGTCTGGCTCTCTGCATAGCTTTGTAAGCTTGATTTTTGCCCATTCTGAAATCCGAGATATACCCAGATGAAGAAACGAGGGTAATTGCCAGAAAACAATGATTCTGAGGGAAAAATTCAGAACCAGAAAGAAAAATCAAGGAAAATTTTTTGAGATAGATTTGATTAGGGTATAAACGGTCCAAAACCCATGTAAACGAGAAGACACATACGAGAAAGATAGAGAGACAGACAGACAGACATACAAAAAAAAAACAATAATTATATTAATTATAAGATATGATATCATATGGATAAACTATAATTTAATATATTATTTAAAATAATATTAATAAACTTAAAATATTTGTTTTAAAATATATGAAATTAAATAAATAATATTTTTTTAATTTTTCTGTAATTTTTATATATTTTTTATTTATATTTTTAATTAGATAAATTTACTTGTTAAATTAGAAAATCTAATTGCCTATTTGTTAAGAAATTAATTTGATAAATAGTCAATTATCTTTTTGAATAAATTTTAAATTTTATAAATGATAAATTATTATTTTAAAATTAAAATGATTATATATATTAATTATTCTTAAAAAAAATATAAATTACATAGCTCGTGGAGCACATAAGAGGATCAATGACTTCTATTTTGAACCCAAACTATTTTATGAGAATATATATTCTAGCATTCCAATTACGATATATATATATATATATATATATATATATATATATAATGAGTTTTTTCTATTTATCACTTTTAATTTTAAAACAAATATAGGAATTACATAATTTTGACTTATTTAATTAAGAAGACTAAAAAGCTCACTATAAATACTAAAGACATTAATTAACTATAAGTCTTAACTAAAATTACATAAAAATAAAAAATAAAAAAGATTATATTACTATAATTTAAACAAAAACAATGGCACTAAAAATAAATTTATAGACTGTCGTCGCACGTTCGCTGACAACTCCTTTCACTTCTATGGTCACTATACATAATCAAAAAAATTCATTTTCGATTTGATTTAATTTTTATATAGATTCTGTTTAATTCATATTAGACTAGATTATTCAAATTTAAATCAAAATTCTCTTTTGATATTTTTGATATTGACAATATACATAAAAAGGTTATAATATTAATTTTAAGTGTTATTTTTACAGATATTAAAATAGAATCTCATTGGAAGTTGGATACGAGTAATTAGAAGCAAAAAACTCAAAACATGAAAATCTGTCTTCGAAATTAGCGACTACGAAATTTGAAAAGTGTTTATTGATATTCAAAAATCGAGACCGTGAATTTCGATAGTGACCGCAAATTAGTGAAAAAATATTTTCATGTTAGACAAACGATGTTACGATGACCATCACGTTCAAATAAAGAAAATAGGGACCACAAATTTTGAGATCCGTCAGAAATATCCAATAACTAGTTTTTGAAAAAATCAATGATTTTATGTCACGTGGACTAGTTGTTAAACACAGTGCAAAAATAAAGATCGTAAATTTCAGTATCAACTGTGAATTTCATTTGATAGTCATTTGATGCAAAATACGTCTAGCACAACTTGAAAATTTAGACATAATTTTTTTGTAACGTCTTTTTGGTAGTTATTGCCTATAAATACACCACCAAATGAATTTAAATGCAATAGGATAACTATTAATTGTGCCAAAACTCTTGCAAAATAAATTCTCAACTTTAACTCTTTATTTTTCTTACATAGTTTGGTGTAAGTTTTAAACAACTTGGATTTGGGTTTGAGAGTGAGCCATTATAGAAAACTTTTGTTTATGTTTGAGAATTAGTCTAATTGAAAAACTCTTATATAAGTTAAGTGTGAGTTTTTAGGAAAACACTTGTGAGGTTATGTGTGAGTTTTGAAGCACAAGTTATAAGATTTTGTGTGAGTATAAACACTAAGTTGAGTCTGAGTTTGTAAAACACTTAATTAGTGAATTAGAGAGTGGATATAGAATTGGTTAATTCCCCGACTACTATAAAACTGTTGTATTCATTTTTCTCCTACTTTTTTTCTAATCTTTCATTTTGTGAGCTTTCTCAAAAATCAAAAGTTCAAATTTGTCACCAATTCAACCATGTTCTTGGTGTAATAGGGCCAATAATTCAATTTGTTTAAAAAATCAGTGAATTGATTCAGTTTACTTTTTTATAAAAATTTCAAATTAATTAAATCAAATTAATTTTAAATCAAACTAAAATAATTTAAATTTATACTGAATTAAATCAAAATGGTTTCAATTTATTTAAATTCATTATTTATATTAAAATATATAAAACTTATTATTTATATTAAAACTATGTTAAACTTATTATTTATATTAAAACTATGTTATAAAACTAATATTTATATTATAAATATTAAAAGATTAATTTAAAAAATGATTTAATTGAATCAAGTTGTAATTGAATCAAACGTAAATCGATTTGATTTGATTCTTATACTTGATTCAATGCAGTTTATTTGGATTTTTTTTACCAATTTAGTTTATATATATATATATATATATATATAACTAAATTTTTGTGTTTAAAATTTACATTTTATAGTGTATCGTTATTACAATTTTTCGTTTTTTTCCATTTAAACCTGTAAGGAGTTATAAACTCAAAATTTAAATTTATATAAGAAATTTTTACTTTTCATATTATATTCAATAATAAAACCAATAATATTATTATAGGTTATACCAATCCTTGTAAAAAAAAAATTACTCTTAATATATATTTTGGAGTTAATTATATCGTTTTAATATTATAAATTATTATTTCAAGAAAATATTATAAATTATTATATTATTTTAGTATTATAAATTAAGCCATGTTTGTCAAAAGTATGCAAAGTGAAATTACCAAAAAGATTTGTGACAGAACATTTCTTTGTCGGGTTTAAGAATTTGCATGAAGAGAATTGAAATCCAGTGGTCGATATAGTAAGTCCGCATCTGAATCACGAATTAAGAACGGGATCCAATGGGGAAGTGGCAATCTTGACAGACATAAATATGGGCACTCAAATTGTCCTGGCCGTCTCTCTATATATCTCCGCCGCTGCTTTCAAGAGTAAGAACTCAACAATGAACTCTGGGTTTCTTCTTTTTTTTTTTCTTTTTTTTTTTATACATTAACATTGAATTCTTTTTTGTTGCTTCTGCCTCCCATTAATAGGAATTTTAATTTTCATAGGAACAGTTATTTTGAGAGATAATCCTATTCTCGTTCAGTAATTAGTGGTGTATTTTATTGAAACTTGAATTCTGTTGTGTTGTGCTTGTCTAGTTGTTGTTAACTTGCGTGATTAAATCTTTTCATATACTCGTGAATTTGAAATCAAACTGAGATCCTGGGTTCAGTTGTATTTTATAGGTTCAACTCTGTCAAGTAGCAAGGTCTCTTTCTACGAGTTAGAGAGAAAATGATTTGCAGAAAAGGAAAATTCATCTTTTGATAGGAAAAAGAGGGGGAAAAATCAATGTAGGCAACCCAACACTTGAGCATATTTGAGAAATCCTTATTATTAAAATAGATACCGGACAAACTAAGTGAAGGAAATGTAGTTCAACTTAATAAATCTTGTCACAACTGTGGCTTCAGTGAATCCTAATAGATTGGCATCCATTATAAAGTTACATCAGCACGGAGTTGTGTTTGCTTATTGTATTATAAGACAATTGCTTCCTTTATTAATTTCTGTATTCTTCTTGTTGAGTTGTTTTTTATCTTTCATCTGATTGGATGTAAGGATTGCTGAACCTCACCTTCCATATTATTTTTTGCCTCTGTTATTAGTTTGCAAGCTGGTCAATCTTGTTCATGAGTTGCAGATGCTATTAAATGTATGCTACCTATTTTGTTTCTTTTCCATTCTCGACTTCATAGATTGTAATTCATGTCCTAATTGTTATGCAGGAGAAGTGGAGAGAAAACACTTCAGTTTTTTCCCAAAACTGGGAGAAATCAAAGCACATGGGCTAATGGTGTTTTTTGAGAAAATCTTTTACTTTCCTTCTTGTTCTGATTCTGTTGTAGGTTTCCTTAGAGATTTTTTTCGCTCACCTGTCTATCTGATACTAGGTGAGGAGAAAGAATTGCTTTTACCACCTTACAGAGTCTCTGCCTATAAAATATGCTTTCCAGGGTCTCAAGGGAACATGGTTTCTTCATGTGGAATTACAGCCTTTAAATAATTTTGGTAAGGCATGTTTATCCCACTGTATTTTTGCGTGATGGTAGTAGTGCCAAAGATTGTTTTGTTACAAACAATGAAAAGAACAATATGCACTGTGGTAAACCTCTTGGAGAAGATCATTTGAGAACTACTCCCCCTTTATTAAAAAGGGGGAAGGAAAAGAAGAGCATGACCTCTTAAAGAACAAACCTCATGATATTGAGAAGGCATGCTCTAACATAAATGGAGAAAGTTTAGCTGCTGATAATGAAAGTTTAGTTTTCCAAATATCAAGAGATAAGGTTAAACTTGTCATCGATTCTTTCAGCCCTGCGGTGGAAACCACCAAACAAAGGTCACCAGAAGTAATATCTATAAGAGTTATCATTGACATTGAAGGTCCTATGAGCAGATGTTATGATCCTCAGAGCTCCAATGTCACTTCCATAGACATGGAAAATTGATTGTATAAACAGCTGAAAGGCGTACGTGATGATAATTACTCAAACAAACACGCTTATCCCTTTCCAAAGTTTGCTGTTGTAACACCTCCAAAAATAGAGCCTTCTCTACTCTCTAATGATTGTAGTTCTCCCAGCCCTCGAAGTTCAGGGAATAGACTTGAAAGAACTGCTGCAGTTGGTAGACATATTCTGGTTGCTTCAAATAACTTAAGAATCTCCCGGGACAAGCAAAGACCTGTTATTTCTTTCTACAAATTCAGAGGTGCCCCCAACGTCATCTGTTTCTAGAACTTCAGCATTCGAGATCAGTGATAGTGATGACTAATAAATTCAAGGCAATACCTGGTGATATATACACACATCATGTCATGCTTATGGGAAGTGTGATTTTACTTTTACTGGTTCATGCTTAGAAATTATTTGGATACATGTCCTCGATCACCATAGCTGGCCTCATTGAGTGGGGATGAAAGCTTGGTCTTGGAAAATCAGTCAGTAAAATTTGTAGATGGGAGTTCATGAAGCTGGAACTTCATCAGAATCGTTCAGATTCCAACCTACTGTTACTGTTTAGTAGCAACTAGCTCATGGTGAGTTGGTGCAATTTCTTCCCAAAATATTATTCTCTTTGTATGTGAAATAGAAAAGTTCGAGTGCCTTAGTATTGTATAGACCAAGAATTTGTTTTTATCAAAGCTTCTCTAAGGAAGAACAGGAAACAAGGGCTGCCATTGTTAGAACAGCAGTGAAATTAAGCAGAAAACTATGTTAGTTTTGAGGCGTGTTGCACACTTTCTTTTAGGTGATATTTGCCTCCTATTAGATTGCTGCAGGAAGAATGGCAAATCTCTCTCTCGATGCAACAAATCTAAGCCAATACACTTTGGCTTTCCCCCCATACTCCAACTCAGTTCGAAAGTCATGTATATTTATATCTATATCAATATTATATATAAAACACAGACGATAATATTTGAATGGTATTACATATTACTTATCCTGTTAGGATTCAATTATTGATTGTAAAAATTGGATAAAATTTTTCAAGGTTGAATTTTTTAAATGGATAAAATAAAATAACCTAAACTAAAAAATATATTATAGGTTATCCCTACATTATAGGATATGATGTCTAAGCTAAGGCCATTGTTCCATTATCAACATGTGTATTAATAGGGTTTCTTAATTTTCTTCATTAAAATATGATAATGTTTTTTATTTTTAACTTGGATAATTACTCTGAATTCCATGACATGTCATGTTTAATCATTAATTTGAACTCTGTGACATTTGTCATATTTAATTAAGTCATTTATCATTTTTCAATATTATATTAAATCATCTTTTATTTTTGTCCTATCATACTAAAAAGTTTTTCTAACGTTAAAAAGTCAATTTTTCTATTAATCAAAGAGAATCGAGCCAAAAGTGAGTTTTGTATTTTATTGAGTTAATTACTTTTAACTTTTAGTGTTTGGTATATTTAATTAAATCATTCTTCATTTTTATAAATATTATAGTAAGTCATCATTTACATTTGTCTCTTTATACTAAAAAATTCTTTCGGTGTTCTTATGAATTTAACGAAAGATTTTTTTATGTAACAAAATGTAAGGGATAATTTAGTATAATATTGAAAAATGATGGAAGATTTAGTTAAATATGACAAAAATTAGAGGTTCAAAATAATTAACCCTTTGAAGTTTTTTGATAAAAAATAGAACATGATTATAATTATAAATATTTTTAAATTAACCCAAAAGAATATGATTATAATAAATATTAACAAAATGTATTTTAATTTTGTTAGATAAAAAATAAATCTAACTTTTTTGGTTGAAATAAAGTGATTATGATAGAATTATATTATAATTTTTATTTGTGAGTAATGCAACGTAAATATACTATTTATATGAACATAGCATTAAAAAAAAAAAAAGTAGCGTGACATTATTATTTGAGTGGACAAAATATTCTCAAATTAGAAATCATATATTAAACTTATAACTTTTTATTTGTCTTGAATTAGAATTCAAAACAACCATTAAATTATACATTTTTCTAAAAAGATGATATATTATACATAATTAATTAGAAGCTATCTTTATGAAATCAATATGAACTAAAGTTCTACATTGAAACGTTTACATGTCAATAAGATTAAAATTCAATTTGATTTTGTCAATATAATTTTATTATATGATTATATATTTCAAATTTCATTAATAAGCCATTATTGTGTTTGTCCTTTTTTTTTTTTAATTTTTATTTCCTTTCCACATTATGTATTGAATAAAAATTTAAATGGCGCATGTAAGAAAATGGACTCTTATTTATTTTTGAGTTTCAAAGTCATCATATGCATATTAGAAGAAAAGTTGAAATTGAAAAAAGTAAATAAATAAAAATAATATTTGGAACTGTATCTAAATATTTTCAATGAATAAATTTAACATTTATGCCTTTTTTGAGCATTTAAAATATTTTAATTTTTAAATTTTTCATTGCAAAACTCATCATATTTTTTATCTTAAAATAACATTTTTAAAAAATACAAAAGAAAATTTAAATAAGATAAAAAATTAATTGATTGCAAGTTTTTATCTTCCAAGAGTTCTAATATCATGCTAATTTTAATTTGATTTCATATAATTTTATATATTTATATTTCAAGATAATGAAAAAATTTATATAATTTATTAAAGTTCAAAACTTATAAAATTTATAAAATATCATTTGTATATAACATGTGTACAAAATTGAAAAAATAATTATCATAAAATATTATTATTACAACTGCACAGTGTATGGGTGAAGGGTAAATTTCATCGACTATCCCTCAAATAATAAGTCATGCTCATAATAATCCTTAAATGGAAAATTGTAAAAATAAAGTTTCTAAATTCAATAGATCTCGCTGGAAAGTTGACTTCACACTCAATTATCACTTTTTTAAATTAAAAATGATCATACTATCCTTACCTGCTTACATTGTCTGCATTTACCACTTCAATTCATGCAAAAACAAAGCGGCAAAAATGAGGCATTGGTATCACAGTCGTTGTTTCCTGCAGAGACCGACAAACTCAACAAAAACATAAATCCAATAAAGATGAATCACAAAAAAGACATTAACCCAACATCTTCAACACCAATCACACTAAATCGAGGCATTGAAATCTCTGCGAGTCTCCTCCTCTGGTCCTGCTGCGACGATTGATTCGCCGGTTGAAGGGTTCAAGAGAGCCGATGATCAAAAATGAAATTATCGATGAATGATCAAAATGACATTGGCAATACAGATGGATTCAAGAGAATCGATTTTTCTGTGTGAAATCATGGTACAAGGAGAAGTTGCGAGACTGGTAGAAAGGGGGTCGAAGCTGGTTGAATTTGAGTTTGAAATTGACTTGATAATTGGACAAAATAGCATTCTCGATTTTTTTCTTTGCGTTTTTAGTGAGAAAAGGGTTGTTTGATGGGTTTTCGATGAATCAATGAGAGTAATTTGATTAAATTGTCTTTTACAAGTTTGTAGATTTTGTTTGTATTTTATTTTTCTATTAATAGTAATGAATCTATTTTGAGTTGGATTTGAATATATTTTATCAGGTTTAATTTCTAATTTTACTGAATTATTGGGTTGATGGATGAAGTTTTTGGTTACTAAGAAAATGTCTGGCGTCACACCCAAACAAATCGTGGCTCTACAGCAACAAAAGCTTTTATTGATGGTGGGACTTTTGTTTTTTTTTCCCTTTTATTTAGTGTGTATGGGCAGCGTACACTTCGGTTTTTGTTTGCTTTAATTCTTCTCCTCTCCTTTTAAATCCCAGTGGATTTGTTTTTCTTTTTTCTTTCTTTGTTTGGATACTGAAAAAAGACAAAAGAGGTAAGTGGTAAGGATAATATAATCATTTTTATATTTCCAGTTAGATTCGTTACACAAAAGACTTTATCTTTACAAGTTTTCGTTTGAGGATTATTATATATATGACTTATTATTTGAGAGATAATCAATGAAATTTACCCTACCAGTGAGATGATATCTATAAAAATAGAACTGAGAGAGTGATTTGTTTAACTGATTAGAAAAGAAATATAAAAATTACAGTACTAACAAAAGAGATATAAACCTAAGGAATTCTATTACAAATTAGAAAAGATATATCTCATAAAAAAAAAAAAGTGTTTTAACTAGCAATAATAATAATATGCTACCTTATTTAATATTATATTTTTAAAAATTACTGAAAACTACAAAATAGAAAAAAAATTATTTACATTTGTATTTCAATATGATCAAACCTCAATTTTAATATTGCTTTATTATATAGATAATATAAAAACGAATTATCACAAGAAACACATATACTAAAAAATAACAGTCATTATAAATGCTTACAACCTCCACTATTTCTCCTGTTTATAGGGCAACCTGTCGCAACACTGTAACAGTCAATTGCCCTTTTTTAATTCGTAAACTCAGAATTTCTTAAACCCTAATTTAAAATCTAATAAAAAGATAAATTACTTTACTTCGATGAACCTTTTATCTTTATCAAACAAGAACAGCTTAACTCATTTACTTTTCTTTTACTCTAAGAACTTCTTACACCCTATCCAAACAGAGTTCAGTGCCACGCACCAAAAAGTAAAAACCACCAAAAGGCAAGTTCGTCCATCTGTAAAAATTGTTTCTTAAGTTTTGATTTCTGAGAGGATTTACCACCTTTGTCTTTGTAAGAATTTCTACAGGCAAGACTCCTCTATCCCCCTTGGGCTGCTGCTATGGCATGCCTGTCTTCTCTGGTTATGAAGACGCTTGATCAATTCAACATCATTTGTATTTACAGCCTGATCATCTTGTTCCTGGAAATAAAACTAGTATGAGAGATATGCATATCACCCAAAATCTCATGAAGGAAAACAAATTACATGAAAAGGCCAAAAGCGGTAATATAGTTAGCATTTGGGGAAAAGTACCTCATGGTTTCGCAGCGTTTGAAAATCAGGCCTGAGATTTACTTTGTGACATTTTGATACTGTTTAATGGTTTAATGGCGTCTAATCTTATAATGTGGCAAGATTATGTGGATTTTTCATTGTTTATTTTTTCCAACTCCGTAAAAGTGGGCCCATAGTTCTTTAATTAATTAATTTTAAATTAATTATTAAAAACTTAAAATTAGTAATTATTATCAAAATACATGAAAATTAACTTTAAACTATATGAACAATCAAAACTTGAAAAATTTCCCCCATTTTCTTACCAATCAAACGGGAAAAAAATTAACTTGAACAATCGAACTTGAAAATTCCCCCATTTTCTTAGCAATTTAACGAAAAAAAATTACCAAACAAAACTTTATCAATTTCTTTCAACAGCCGAAAAACCAAAATATTCGATTTGAATAGGGGAAACATAATTTTCTAACATTATAAACAATAAAGGCACAGCACATACAAAAAGCAAAATTAACGTTTATCACAAATAATTTTTACCCATGGAATCCAAATCCGCCGGTAATTAATTAATCAAAATTTTTTATAAAATAATTAAGAAAATTTTTTTCTTAATTTTATAAATATAATAAATATTTATCATAAATAATTTTTATGATTTATTTAATAGATGACAAACACTTATCATAAATAATTTCCAAAATCAAAATAAATTATATATATAACTTTTTTCATTTTCTATAAAAAATTATTATTTTAATTGATATGTATTTATATTTTTGTCAACTAATAAAATTTAGCTTATTATTTTTAAATTAATACTATTAAAGTCTTTTATATCAATATATATCTTAATTCTTTTTTTATCAATTTAAAAATTTGCTTTCCATATATATATATATATATATATATATATATATATATATATATATATATATGTGTCTAGATATATAAACAAAAAATTTTGTATATTATGTGAAAAAAAAAATATATTGTGAATCTAAAATAAAAATAAAGAGTGTGATATTCTTTT
>CATIWR010195588.1:0-59613 GCA_949677035.1 Omphalea diandra
ATATATTTCTTTTATATAAAATATATTTTTCTATATAAATAAATTCTATTATATATATTTATTTATATATATATATATATATATATATATATATATATATATATATATATATATATATGTATATATATAATAAGTTCACAATATAAATATATTGTCTTATATTTTATGTCTATAATACATATTTTGATTATTTGGTTAAATTTGGTTCAGTATGGTTTGAATATTTTCGATTATTTTTTCAGTTATTTTTGAATTCGGTCTTTTGATCTAGTTCGATATATTCAGGATCCGTGCTCACCCATATTCAACACGTTGGCTGCGAAAGTTTGGAAGAAAGAAAACGTTTTTCAGTCTTCAAAAGCCGTCCCATTGGCTCAATGTATATTCATTGATTATAGTTTACTATTTATTCTCCTTCTCTTATTCCTAAACGGCAGTGTTCATTAATTAGCCAAGACATCAGGATCGTGCATGAGCACATGAAACTTGAAGCACGCATGCAGAGCTAGGAGCCGGCTATATTTCAGCAAGCTTCTGCAAAAAATTAACTGCAAGAAAAAGTTCGACACTTTCACATCTCATTAGAAATTATCCTAACAAGCATCACAACATTAATTGTAATGATTAGTAGTAGTGTCAAACTTAGTATGAAGACATCACCACCACACATCCCGCCTAATACGTTTATCACCTAAGCCCCAGTCTTTACGCAATATTTAAAACACCCATGCCGTAGAAAATGCAACGCAATGCAATCCACAACATCACTTGCCTCTGCATATACAAAGAAATAGAATCACTAATGACATTAGGGAGAAAAGAGGGGGAGAGAATGGAAAGTTTTTGTCCAAGAAAGAATAGACTTAAATTATTTTATGTCTCTTTTCATAAGACTACTACGTAAATTCAAAGAGAATAGAATATTCTTTCTAAAGAGTATTTAGTTCAGTAAATTTACAAGTATTAAGAAGAGTGTTTTCACAACCTACAAATAAAATAATATTGCTCAAAAATAAAAAGAATTAACTAAAAAAAATATGTAATTAATGAGGTATAGTTTAAATGTGGAGATTGTCATACCCTTCAAAATTATTTGTATATAAAACACAGTAAAGTCATAGAAAAAAATAAAGAAAAAGCCTAAATAGATAAATTAGTAAAAGAGATTAAAAAATAAAAACGAAAAAGCCTAAATAGATAGATTAGTAACTTTATAATTAATAGATTACATACTTTTGTGAGCCATTTTGAGTCTAACACAAATTTGAATATAACTGTTATTTGAGATTTTATTAAAGAGAGTGTTTTGATATTTAGAATAAATATAGGGAGATGTGAGTGTCATTTGAAAAAGGACAAGGATGTTTTAGAAACACTCAAGGTATACCATTTTTTGTTTTTGGTATTAGGATATAGTGACACTCAAGGTATACCATTTTTTGTATTAGGATATAAAAGACATTTTAAAAGTATTTTTGATACTCAAGGTGTCACCTTACCCATTTTTATATATGGTATGGATAAAACTATGCATCATGCCACTAATGGCTGAAAGATAAAAAGGAAATATAATGAAAACCAGAAATGCAAATTTTCATTTTCTGCTTGATGTTGCTGAGGCATGTAGTTATATTAATAATTAGAATATTATATTAATAATTATTATATTCATAATATTAATTAATTAATTAATTTAATAATTAATATATATAATAATTATCTATTAAATATTAATATTAAATATATATTAAATATTAATTAAATATATATTTGCTTGTTGCACCTTTGATAACTATGCCAAAAACCAATTTCTCAAACTCCCTTTTCTTGCATAAAAGGCAATGCATTCTTTATTCCATTATTATCAGATTCTCTGGTTATTTACATTTATAGCATGCAAATTAAGAATTCACCACACTCGGTGTAAAGAACACTGCATTTTCATAATGTTCACATTTTCCTTTATGGGAAGTTCTTGAGACAGCTCCATTATGTACCAGGGACAAGGAGTAATAAATTGCATTTGGAAAATTTTCAGATCAAGAGAACTTATCTGAATAGTTCTGGAAAAATGAACAACACATCATATCAAGAAACTGAAATCCAACGACGAAAACAACAACAATGTGCAAGCAAAGAAATATTTATGAGAAATATGATTCCGAAATTACAAAAATAAGACCTAAGAACCAAAACAATCAATTTCAAGATTGCCATAAGAAAAAAAAAAGAGGCAGTCCTTACCCAGCTAGTTATGCAATCGGATAATACTTCTTAGTGGTACCTTCCTGAGCAATAAACTTTAATCAACTAACAAAACTACCCAGCACAACAGCACAACAGACAAAAACACCAAACCAATTAAAATTGAGTAGAAAACTTAGAATGATACGGCCCTCAATCCTCATGTCCTTCTGCTCAAAAAGCCAAATCTGGATGCGAGCTTTCTGTACTATCAAATTCCACAAAAGATAAAGAGGGCAACTATTAGCCTAAAGCATAGCAACCCATTAAGGAGCAAAATAAGAAAATAAGAAAAACCCAGTAGGGAAATGAACGAAAAAGAAAACGTTAAAAAAAAAAAAAAATTACTCACACTTCGTAGGAACCTGAAAATCAGGTTCTGGTGCATCAAAATCCCCATTAGTATGTCTATATAAGTAGTAATAATAATTATATTTTCAATCTTTAAAGATATAAGTTTTTTCTTTTATTTAATTGTATTGGATAATAATTTAAAATTTTATTTGAACTTATAAAATTTAATACAAATATAAAAAATTACTGTATAACTACATTTGTTATAAATGTTACTATTTTGTATTAGTGATACTTAGGAAAATAAAATATCATAAATATGTGCAAAAAAATGTTATATTAAGTTATTTTATAAATAACTCAAAAAATTTCATCACTTTATAAGAAAAGTTAATTTATAGGTTTTTCCGTAAAATTATTACTTAAAGTGTTAGTAATTTAATGAAAAAACATTTTACTTTATTATTATTAATATTATTATTATTATTATTATTATTATTATATAAACTATGCTTAACATAATAATCTAAGAGTAACTTAATAGAAATTTTTTTACTTTACAAAATAAATAAAATTTTATATTTTTTCTTATAAAGTGGTTAGTTAATATAATTGCAGTTTACTTAATGAAAAAATTATTTTATATTACAAAAAAATATAATTTTATCATTTTTCATAGAATAGTTACTTAATGTAAATTTATTATAATTTAATGGAAAATTTTACTTCACTTTGTAAAAAAATTTTGAAGATTTTTTTAAATAATTGCTTAATATAAAGTGTGCATAACTTAATGGAAAAAACTATTTCACTTCACAAGAAAATGGTAAGTTTTTTTTTTGTAAAATATACTTAACATAATGTGTCAGTAATTTTAAAAAATTATTTATATTACAAAAAATATGATTTTATCACTGTTCATAAACTAGTTACTTAATGTAAATTATTTATAATATAATGGTAAAAATTATTTCACTTCACCAAAAACTTTAAAGATTTCTTTTGTATAATAGTTAATATAAATTGTGTATAATTTAACCGAAAAAACTATTTCATTTCACAAGAAAATTATAATTTTATTTTTTTTTACATAGTATATTTAATATAATGTGTGAGTAACTTAACAAAAAATGAAAATTTTATTAAATTTTTCTATAAAATATGTACTTAATGTAAATTCGATATAACTTGATAGAAAAATCATTTTATTTAACAAAACATTATAATTTTATCATTTTTTATGAAGTGTTTTATTTTTTGTAAATTATTTGAAACATAATAGAAGAATTACCATAATTCACAAAAAAAAAAAAAACTAAAATTTTTAATTTTTCCCATAAATAGTTTCTTAACATCAAGCACATATAAGTGAATAAAAAATTATTCCACTTTAAAAATAATAATTAATCATTGTTGTAGATTAATTAATTTAATGTGAGCAACTTAATAATTTTTTTACTTTACAGAAAAATAAAAAATTTATAATTATTTTTAATAAATTAGTTACATAACATAAATATAAGTAATTTTACGAAAAATCAATTCAATTCTAAAAAATTAATATGTTTTTTAGTTTTTACCATAAAGTGTGTCTAATTTAACGAAAAATTATTTTGCTTCTTTAAAAGTTATTAATTTATATTTTTTTGTCAAATAATATGTGTAACTTACCATAAAGTGAATATATTACTTGCTAAAAAAGTTAATTTATAGATTATAAATTATAACTTAAAATATAATAGTTGGTTTATAATTTGTTTCTATTATAATTATTTGATCTATTATTTTTTTTACTTGATTCCATGTTAAGTTATCTAATTTACAATATTATTAGATTTATGAAATTGTACTTAGTTTATATCTCTTTTTGATAAATAAAATTTTATTTGTTTATAATACAAAAGAAACTTTAGATTAGTAGATTAACGGCCGTGGAAATTGATGATTACTTTTTATAATTATTAAAATTATACTTTCAATATAGATTTGTAGATTAAATAACTCACTTTAAATTGATAATTATGGTTTAGTTAACCAAACTGTGAGCATCTTTATACTAAAAAATTCTAATAAATTATTATATTTTTTTAAGAAAATATATTTATTAATAACATTAAGAGAATATAAATTATTAAATTAATAATCTAAATAAGAGTTACTTGATAACTATTAGAATTACATGTTTTGTATTATATATTATATTTTAAGATATTATATTACTTTATAAGTATTTTGAAATACATTTTGCAAGTCACAAGTTATAACTAAAGAGATTGTAGTTACTTATAGTTCTCTTATATTATAGGGACATAGCCGGCAAATAGTGATCTGAGTTTAAAAACTCTTTCAAATGATATAAGCCACATCAATTATAAAACTATTAATTTACATGCCAAATTGGGATAACAATTATAATACAATTAATTATATAATTATATATGACTGTAATAGTAAATTATTTAGATCAAAATTAGAATAAATACCTTAATTAGTTGAGCTCTTATGCATTTTACTCATATTATGTTACCCGCTAAATAGTTTGAATGATTTTTCTTAAAAAAAATCATCAACTACAATATATATTTGTAAAATAAGAGTTATAAGAAGTGATAATTACTTGCTAAATATTAAATTTATATTTTGTATATCATAAACTACATTTTATGTTATATGTTACTTATTAATTAGTGTAATTTAAAACCATCAATGTAATTTATAAGTCACTAACTACTACATGTTATAACATAAAACTTATTAGTAACAATTTACATATGGCGTATATAATATGTTTTTTTTACTTATTATTAATTCTAATGGTTGATATTAAAATAATCATAATCTTATAGCTATTATTAAATTAAATATATAATATATAATATTAATTGATGTATAATCTATTAATATTTTAATTATGAAAATTATTAAATATTTTAATACAAAAATAATGTGTTAAATTATGTTTTAAATATTAATGGTTACGTTTTATATGTATCAAGTTATATTTAGTGATATTTTAAATTAATCAAATAGTATTTATTACAAAAATCTAATTGTGAATTATATTCTATAAATTTTGTGTTACGATATTAAATGATTTACAATATATTAAGATTTTAATTATGAAAACTAAAAGAATAATTTAATGTAAAAATAATGTGTTAAGTTATATTTCAAATGTCAATGATTATATTTTACATGCACTAAGTTATATTTAGTGATAATTCAAATCAATTAAATAGTATTTGTCACAAAAGTCTAGTTATGAGTTGCATTTTATAAATCTTGGATTACGACATAATTAATAATAGTTACAATTGAGTATGAATATCAAATTATTACTATTTAGCGCTATAGTTTTAACCTATATTTCAAAAGATCAATGTTTACATCTTATAAGCACAAAATTATATTTAACAATATTTCAAATTAATGGTATTTATTACAAAAATTTAGTGATGAATTACATCTTATATATGTTGGGTTACAATATTAAATGACATGCAATCACTAAAATTTTGATTATGAAAATTATAAGAATGATTTAATACAAAAATAATATGTTAAGTTATATTTCAAATATCAATAGTTACATTTTTATATGCATTAAATTACATTTAGTGATATTTCAAATTAATCAAATAGTATTTATTACAAGAATCTAATTTTGAGTTATGTTTTATAGATTTGAGTTATGAAATAATTAATACTAGTTACAATTCAATATGAATCAAATATTGATTACAAGAATCGAATTATAAGTTACATTTTGTAAATTTTGGATTACAAAATAATTAATACTAGTTACAATTCAATATCAAATAGTATTTATTACATAATATAATTTTGATTACATTTTGCAGATAAATTATGACATCATTAATAATAATTACAATTTGCTATCAATACTGAATTATTACTATCCAGTATCATAAATTTATCCTAATATTAAACACTTAAAACAAAAATATTAAAATGTATATTATCATAATTTTAAGTTTAACATTAATAAATAATTATTTCAAAGGGGAAAAATAGTCAATCTTTAAGTTTTCTAAAGAGATAAATTTTATTTTTCTTTAGAAAACTCTTTATTTCTCTTCTTTCACTCTTTCTTCATTTAATCATTGTTAATTATTCTTCTAAATCAGTGATAGTATCTTTTTTTCTCTTTTTTTTTTGTAGTTTAATAAAACACTTAATTTATATTAAATTTTTATATGATTTTATTTTTATGATATATTTTGAATTTGTATAGAAGTTTTAGGCTTTTTTATACAGGAATTATTGTTTTAATTGGAGGTTTATTGTCCTCGATTAAAATTTTATTTTAAAATAATTATTATACTTTCTTCCAAAAAAATATTTGTACGATTTAAGTAATGAAACACGATTAAAGGATGATAGAACTATTATGTTCAAAATAATCAGTAAATGAAGTCCGCTTCTCACATATTGTAATGATTGAATAATATTAGAGTTAATTATTATTATTTTCATTTGATGTGTTTCTATATTTTATTCCTGTTTTTATTTTATAAATCAAAATTTTATAAATGAATAATTGATTCATCTTTTCAGAAAAAAAATAAATAATAAATTAATTAATCCTATTTTTTATGTACTAAAGAGCCAAGATGAGAGTTCCAGTCCTTTCGACCAAAAAAAAAAAAAAAAAAAAAGAGAGAGATTGTGGGGGCTAAACCTAAAGTGTAATGTCCACTAGTCAAACGGCCGTTTCCTATAATCCATAATTCACACGTTAATTTATCGTTCTAATTTATCACGAGAATTAGAAGGAGGAGCTGAGGTGAGGTGCAAGGGGGTCACAACAATTAGGTAAAGATCAGGACCACTGGTTTCTGTGAGATGTGGAAGTGTCGGTCATATCAGTGGCAGTCAAGATTCCTCTTTGGAGAAAAATTTCTATTTATTTACGTATGATCATTGGTGGGCTCAATCAAGGTTTAGCATGGTTGTGCTAATGTCCCCTTAACGTTAGATGGCCAATGTGGGGATTATCATGACTGTCCAATGCATTTGCGCCTGTCAATTTCAATCCTGACCGTTCATCTTTCTTTTCTCATTTTTCTTAAAAATAAAGGGGGAAAAAAAAAAGCTGACTTCGTCTTTATGCACGGAGTGATAGGGTCATCACGGTTGGATTAATTGAAATATAAGCATAAAAAAAAAAAATCAATCAATGGATTTTAATTTGAAATTTTTTGAACAAAAAATTGATGATTCGGTTTCTTAAAAATGATCAGTTCACAATAAATTGACGGACTAATTGAAATTTATATAAAAATGTTTTTATTAAAAATATAAAGAATATCTTAATATTATATTACATAACATAAGATTTAAATTTATATGTAAAAAGGGTTTCAAAAAAAAATTATATATAAAACATATAAGAATATATAAAATTTGGTCAGTTCAATTATAGTTAGTTGTTTATCGTAAAAACTATAAATTAAGCAAAAAAATTATTAAAATAAAAATTGACACTTATTTCGATTTACTAACTTTTCAATTTGAGTTCCATCGATTTTTGATTGGTTTTTATTTGCTGATTTTTTACTCACCCTTATGAAATGATATATATGAAATTTTTCTCTTTTTTTTTAATAAAAATGAGAGTTAAAAGCAAAATATATTGTGATAACATTTTGAGTCAATATTTCTATAAATGCAATTGGATTGTACATTCTTATAATTATTGAGAAAAAAATTTTGATATCAATAAATGCATAAATTGCTTCATGATCATATATTTGGAAAAAATATATAACAGCTATTTATTATTTTCTTTTTTTCTTACACAAATATTACTAAAATAAGGGAATTTGTTTTTTTTATCGTAATAATTTTGTGTTTATTTTTGTCATACATAATAAATCATTGTACCAAGTATTTTTACATGTTTATATTAAAATTCAAATTACACTTAGGTTTATCATAATTTATAAATATAAGGAAAATAATAAATCACAAATTCATATGAACTCATTAATAAATATTAAATCTTACTTGTGAATCTCACTAAGTCTTAGTGTCAAATCCATAATTTAATAATTTTAATAAAATTTTATATTAAATGACTTGGTATATTTATTTATTGAAAAAAAATTTAAAATTTTAATTATTGAAATTGAATCTAAATTTATGGATAAAATAATAAATTCAATTCATCATAAAAAAAAAAAAGAGATTTACTCATAGTCTATAAACAAGGATTACAAAATTGGATTAAAGTCTCCAAAAGTTTTAGAGATAATGACATATTGTACTTTTTTTATTAAAATATTTATATATCATATGTTTGAGAAAATATTTTTGCCTTAAGAGATTTTACTTTTTTATGCTTTTAATTTTTATTCTTTAGCTTTGTACGCTTTTATACAGTTATAATTAATATGAGATAATTGATTTTTTTTTTATTTTTTACTTTTTCACATGAGGAAGAAGAAAAAATAAAAGGAATAGCGAAGAAAAAGACAACGATTTACTTTTTATCTCTTCCACTCACTCTCTCTCTCTAAAAAAATGAAGAAGAAGAAAAAGTTGATTTGAATATATTTGAATATGTTTTGTTGATTTAGAGACAAAAAAACGATAACGAGATGAATGATTTGAATGATAATAAGATAAATAATAATAATAATGTTATGTTTATCAAACTTTCTTTTTCTTTTTTTCCTCTCTAAAAACTAGCAAGAAAATGGATATATATGTGAGTTTATGTTTTTAAGATCTAATAGTTATTTTTGTTATTATTATTGTTTAAAATAAATAATCATAAGTTTTTATGCATTTTAGATGAAAAATATTTAACAAATTTTGAACTAAAAATCAGTAATGAAAAAAGAGAAAAGCGTGTTTGCTAGAAGTTGAAGCTAATGTATACGTCCTAATTATTTTTTTTTCTTTCTTTTGTTTATCGATGATTGCATGAATAAAAAATAAACTCAAAATAAATCTACAATAAATATTTTCTTGGAAAACTATTTTCTTTATTTATTTTTTAAAATTTTAAACTGATAAATTTAAAATAAAAATAAATACTTTACTGTATATAAATATATTTTACTTGATGTTGTTATAAAAAAATAGTATTTTGTTAGAGGTTGAAGATGATGTTAAGTTTTAATTGTTCTTCTTATTCTTTTATGCATTTTAGATGAAAAATAATTAGCAAATGAATTTTTTTAAACTAAAAATCAGTCATGAAGAGAGAAAATCGTGTTTATTAGAGGTCAAATATGATATCTATATCTTAATTCTTCTTTTTTTTTTGTTTATCAATGGTTGCATAAACAAAAAATAAATCTAAAATAAACTTTTTCTTGTAAACTATTTTATTTACTTTTTTAAAGTTTGAACTAATAAATCTAAAATAAAAATAAACATTTTTACTATGTATAAAGATATTTTACTTAATGTTGTTATAAAAAATCATATTTTGTTAGAAGTTGAAGATGATAATAAGTTCTAATTGTTGTTGTTTTTTTTTTATATATACATTTTGGATGAAAAATAGTTAGCAAATGAATATTTTTGAACTAAAAATCAGTTATGAAGAGAGATAAAATCTGTTTATTAGAGGTTGAAAATGATATCTACATTGTAATTGTTCTTCTTCTTTCTTTTTGTTTACAATGGTTGCATAAACAAAAATAAACCTAAAATAAATTATTTGCAAACATGTAATAAACCATTTGTAAATCAATAATAAACAAAAATAAATCAGTAATAAATCATTTGTAAATATTTTACGGTGTAAGAAGAATTAAACGCAAATATTGTTTTCAATCTCTAGCAACTCGATTTTTTCTTTCTTTTTATGGCTGATTTTGAGTTCATATATGTTCATTTTTAATTGTTTTTCATTCATAATATATTAAAACTCGTGATTTTTTATTCTAAATAATAAAAAGAACATTAAAATCATATTAAAATTGTTTTCAGAGTGAGAAACATATAATAGATTTATAAATTCGAAATTATGTGTGAGAAAAAATATTTATTTTATTGATTTTGATCCATAAAGAAATATGAATAAACTTGAAAGCGATTTAATCTATCAAGAAACGTAAATGAATTTGATAAAAAAAAAAATCATATTTGACAAAAAGAATTGATAATAGTGGAAAATCAATTTGTAAATGTTATTTTTTAATTTGATAAATTCAGTTGATTAATGTGAGAAGATTATCTCTTAATTTTTAGATAACAAATCTGTAATTTTTTTTTTATGGAGTCGATTCAGTGAAGAATAAATAACGTAAATTTATAATTTACTATTGCAAAATAATATTTTTGTAAAATTTTTGTACATGAGATATATTTGTTATTATTCTTTAATTTTTAGATATTCCTATCCTTATCCGAAAGTTTTAATATGACTATTTAACCTATAAAAGCCCATTAGAATTTTCTATAATCTTCAAAAGCTATAAAATAAGTTAATCTAAAGAAATTGAAAGAATAACCTTAAAAAACCTAAACAAAAATAAAGAAAATAAAATAAAAAATACATTATTATTTATATGAGAGATGAATATCTAGAAGAGAATAATCTAACTAAGGTAGAAACATCATCCAACAAACTCTTAAAACTATGTAAAATCTCAAATTCTATTAGGATAACTCACAAATGAAATTGAAATTTTAAATAATATGAGTTTTATATAGAAAAATTTATGAAATATAATATTAAACAATATATTTTGATAAAACTAGTAATTTTTGTTAAATTGATAAATTTTACTAATTCAATAATTGTTGACACAAGTAATGTTCTTCATGTCTCTTTAGCTGGTCAATGAGAATAAATTGACGCTTTTTTAATATCAACGGTGATGATGAGAATAAAAGTTAATAGTAAATTGATATCAAAGGTCATTGAAATCATCATTGGAATTGTGGAAGAAGTTAACAATGAGTGGATATGAATTCCATACGTAATTATTATATTTTTTCGCATATGAATGACATATAAGCACTATATATATATATATATATATATATATTCCAAATGTGATTTTCACTGTAGATATAGCTGGTACTAAATCTATAAATTAGACTATAATTAATGCAATTAAAAGTTTTATGTATAATTACAAATTCAATTAAAGATTGAAATTTTGAATCATTAAACCTTAAAAATATAATGTCAAAAACCAGAATGTCCATATTTTCCATTTTGATTTTATTAATTGTGATTAAATAAAAATGCTAGATGTTGTATGGTAATCTAATAGATTGTTCTTGCCCTTCCAACATTTTAATAGTGATAGATTATATTTGTATGCATTCTCTGCTAATTCAGTTGATTATATATATCCTTGAGATTTTAAAGTTTTGAGTTTAATCCTCCTTTTTTCTACTTCTCCCTCCCCTAAAAAAAATTAGATTTAAGGAATTTATAAAAAAAAAAAAAGAAGAAAAATCTATAAAATAAAAAAATTTTGAATTTCTTGTATGTAGTTAACCAATATAATTACAAGATTTACTTAATAACTAATTATAACTCACTTTATTCACATCAAATTTTATTGTTAGATGGTATGTATATAATTTTCTAGTTAATTATTATAAATTCTTTGATATTTGTTATATTTAACTAAGTAACTTCTCACTTTTTAATATTATATTAAGTCATCATTCACGTTTGTACTATTATACTAAAAAATCATTTGGCGTTAACAATGTCATTTTTCTATTACTTAGAGAAAATTTAATAAAAAATTAGTTTTATATTTTATTGAATTAATTATTCGAATCCCTTTGTATTTATTATATTTGATTAAATTATTTATCATTTTTTAAAATATTATAATAAATTATTTTTTATGTTTATCTTATGATATTAAAGTGTTTGTGATATTTATATGAATTCAATAAAAAAAATTTTAGTATAATAAAAAATATAAAAATAATTTAATATAATTTTAAAAAATAATAAATAATTTAATTAAACATGATAAACACGACGAGTTTAGAGTAATTGACTTATTATCGTATCCAACCCCTTGAATGTGATATTTTGCTATTTCTGTTAAATCATTAAAGAAGTGACACATATATAATAATATTATATATATATATTATTTAAATATAAAAATATCACTTATATAATAAATACTAATACACCAATAATAACGTCTAATTAGCTTGTAATCCGACATGATGATGATCTACAGACATATCACGAGAAATTGACTAGACTAGAAATTGAAGAAAGATTGCTGTCGTCTACAATACTATAAAGTACGGTTTTCTTCACAATTATACGCTTTTTGTCCATTTTGTTTTCGTTTCATTCTCTAACGCTTTTCTTCCCAAGGTCTGTAGCTTCACAGTAGTCTTTTAGCCTTTGCCTTTCTTCAACACACCGTTACCGTTCACACAGTCTCTCTCTCTCTCTCTCTCTCTCTCTCTCTCTCTCTCAAGCTTTCTTCAATCTCCTATGGCTTTCTGGTACTGAAAGGTAAACCCTGGTTTCATCAGTTTTGCATTTCTCTGCACTTTTCTTGATTTCTTGTCTCCAATGGTCACTTTTTCCTTGTGGACAATGTATTTCTTGATTTTTATGGTTTTTCTTCTTTGCAACTATCATGGACAAGTTAGATGTTTAAATAATGAAGGGTTTGCTCTTTTGTCATTTAAGCAGTCTATATATCAAGACCTGGAAGGGTCCTTGAACAACTGGAACTCCTCTGATGAGACCCCTTGTTCTTGGAATGGGGTTACATGCAAGGAGCAGAAAGTTGTCTCTGTTAGCATTCCAAAGAAGAAACTTTATGGGTTTCTTCCTTCTTCTCTTGGTTCTCTTTCTGATCTTAGACATGTAAATTTGAGGAATAATAGGTTGTTTGGTAGCTTACCTTCTCAGCTGTTTCAAGCTCAAGGACTAAAAAGTTTGGTCCTTTATGGAAATGCCTTATCTGGGTCTTTGCCAAATGAGTTTGGCAAGCTTAAATACCTTCAAAACTTGGATTTATCACGGAATTTTTTTAATGGGTCAATGCCCACATCAATTGTTCGGTGCAAGAGACTTAGAACCCTTGATCTAAGCCAAAACAATTTCACTGGTTCTTTGCCGGATGGGTTTGGTGGTGGTTTAGTTTCTCTCGAAAAACTTGATCTTTCATTCAATAAATTTGATGGTGCAATTCCGAGTGATATGGGAAATTTGTCTAGTTTGCAAGGAACTGTTGATTTGTCACATAATCGCTTCACTGGTTCAATACCAGCGAGTCTTGGAAACCTTCCTGAAAAGGTTTATATTGATTTAACTTACAACAATTTGAGTGGTCCGATACCGCAAAATGGTGCGTTAATGAACAGAGGTCCAACAGCATTTATAGGAAATCCTGGGCTCTGCGGTCCTCCATTGAAAAATCCTTGTTCTTCAGATACTCCTGGTGCAAGTTCACCTTCTTCAATTCCTTTTTTGCCTAGTAACTACCCACCGCAAGATTTGGATAATGGAAGTGGAAGGGGTGAGAAAGGGAGAGGATTAAGTAAAAGTGCTGTTATTGCAATAATTGTGAGTGATGTGCTTGGAATTTGCCTCGTTGGGTTGTTATTTTCATATTGTTATACAAGGCTTTGTGCATGTGTTAAGGATAAGGATGAAAGTGGTTATGTGTTTGACAAGGGAGGAAAGCGTAGGCAGGAGTGTTTGTGCTTTAGAATGGATGAGTCTGAGACTCCATCTGAGAATGTGGAGCAGTATGATCTTGTGCCTCTGGATTCCCAGGTTGCATTTGATTTAGATGAGCTGCTTAAGGCTTCTGCTTTTGTTTTGGGGAAGAGTGGAATTGGTATTGTATATGAGGTTGTGCTTGAAGATGGGCTAACTTTAGCTGTGAGACGATTGGGTGAAGGGGGCTCTCAAAGGTTTAAGGAATTCCAGACAGAAGTAGAAGCAATCGGAAAACTGAGGCATCCTAATGTTGTAACTCTTAGAGCCTATTACTGGTCTGTTGATGAGAAGTTATTAATCTATGACTACATTCCTAATGGAAGCCTGACAACTGCACTTCATGGTAAGTTCTAGAAACCCCCTTTTAGCAACTAATACACAATTTCTTTTCTTTTCTCTCATTTCCATTATTTATAGTTGTTTTGGTTACTGGCCAAATTTTTTGACTTAACTGTTTTGTTCTTTCTCAATGTCTTCAGGGAAGCCTGGAATGGTTTCATTTACACCATTGAGCTGGTCTATTCGGTTGAAAATCATTAAGGGGATTGCAAAAGGTTTGGTTTATCTACATGAATTCAGCCCTAAAAAGTATGTTCATGGAGATCTGAAGCCAAGTAATATACTTCTTGGACATGACATGGAACCACACATTTCTGATTTTGGACTTGGGCGCCTAGCTAATATTGCTGGAGGGTCCCCTACCCTGCAGTCTAATCGAGTTGCCACAGAGAAACCACACGAAAGACAACAAAAGAGCGCCTCTGGCTCAGAAGTTGCTACTGTTTCTTCCACAAATTTGGTTTCTTATTACCAGGCCCCTGAAGCACTTAAAGCAGTAAAACCATCACAGAAATGGGATGTATACTCATATGGGGTAATCTTGCTAGAAATGATCACAGGAAGATCCCCAGTGGTCCAAGTTGGTACCTCAGAAATGGATCTAGTTCACTGGATTCAGCTTTGCATTGAAGAGCAAAAACCACTCTGTGATGTTTTAGATCCATATTTAGCTCCAGATGTGGACAAGGAAGAGGAAATTATTGCAGTTCTAAAGGTAGCAATGGCTTGTGTTCATAGCAGTCCTGATAGGAGACCTACTATGAGACATGTCTCTGATGCCTTGAGCAGATTAGTTGTATCTTGTGACTGAGAAATGCAATGGAACTGTGGATTTGAGGCTTACTGATTCTTGAAGATTTTTAAGAAAGATGATTGCTTAATTGCACTAATAGCGAAAAATATGTATCCTATCAGTTGAAGCATGGTGAAAGTAAATGATTGAAACTATGTGATTCCTGTCTTTGTTCTTGGTAGATTTTTTTTTCCCCTTCTTTATTGTTACATGAGTTTTAGATGGTGGTGGGGTGGTGGGTCTGAGCAATGTTATGAGAGGCTGCAACCGCTTTAGTAGGAGATGGATTTGTTAGTGTAAATGTGAAAGGATGTTTTTCTTCCTGCTCTTATTGCAGACCTTTGTCTGTAGTTAATTATTTGTCTATTGCGTTTTGCTTTCCTTTTGTAATAAACTAATAACTAGTTTAGAAATGTTAGTTATTGAGAAATGAAGCATGGATAAAATATTCTAGTCACATGATAATTAAAAAAGAATGATCTTGATTATGGTTGTCAATAACCATGCTACTCACTGTCTTCAAGAGTGACCTGCAAACAATCTGAGTAACGAGTGTTTTTAAAATCAGATTATTCAATTGAATTAATCAATGTTTGATAGTTGACTTAACTGGTTGGACTAAGGGTCTGATTTTCAAAACACTTATTTTAACCACACAAGGGGTAAAGAGAAGAAGCAAATGGAAAGAATTGCTCTCAGATTTATATATTGATGGGATACATATGGCTAGTAGTAGGCTTGAATATATATATATATATCTGATTTTTATTTTTCATGAAATATTGAATTTAACAGTACAAAAATGAGTACACTTTGAATATCAATTTGTATTTAAATGTGTGTAACAATTGATTTTTTTCTATACAGTTAAAAGATGAATTAAAATTAGAAATTGAACGAACATAATACCCAAAGTTAATATTTAGTATTAATGTTATATATTTACAAAATTAATGACAAATGCACTTTAGTAAAACACGTTACTCATTAATGTTTTAAATTAAAAATAGTAATTGCAAAATTTTAATTTATAAAATAAACACATAAATTAATTCAGATAAATATAAAAATGAATAAAATATTAATATTTTATACAAGTATTTTGCAAAAAGAAGTTTCAATGATTTTATCATGATATTATCATTCATTATTGTGATGTCACGATATTACCATTCATTATTGAGAGAAGCTATACGTACATTGAATTTAAAAGAATAAAACGATATTTTCAAAAGAAAAAAAAAAAAGAAATAAAAATGTTCAATTTTATTATCTAATTATTAAGTGAAAACACTGGACGCTGTGTCCCAACTCCCAAGTGTGAAGTAGTGTCTTGTTTCTTTGGCCAGAACGCAGTGGAAAATGATTCTCCAGTCAGCGAAACAACCATGTGGCGCGAATGTAGGGAGGTGGACCCCACTATTCAACCAGAAATTTATTAGCTGTAATTTGGATTTATGGCTTTAAATTAATAATAATGCAATTTCTTTGGCACTTTGTTTGACTTCTAACCCATAACACAGATTCTTGTTGGAATGTCTTTTGTCAATTCACTAGCTGATCTGGAAAAGTTCAATTATCAATTTGGGAAATTTTCTCCCACTTTAGTGCAAGAATATGTTAATGTATCCTCTACAAGATTTGTTTTAATGTTATTAGAAGATATCATTAGTTAATAATTCACAAAGTCATTTAGTCGTGGAGTGTTTGTAATTTTTTGTATCATAATAGATTAAGTTAGAAGTTTAAATATTAATTGTCCTTCACCCATCAGAATTTCCCATGTACCAAAACAAAAAAAAAAAAAAATTAAAGAACTTAGCACATGCCATTCTTTCTCTTGACTTTTGTCCATGAGTATTATTTAGTCATTTCCAAGTTTTTACCAGTGTTTTGAAAATCGGATCGAATCGACTGATTATATTAATAAAACTTAAAATCAAATTAGTGATCAATTCGATTAGATTTGGTTTGGATTTTTTTAAGTATTCTTTGTTTTTAAAATTATTTTAATAATATTTTTTGAAATTTATTTATTATTAGATCAATTGAATAAGATTAAACCAGTCAATCGACTGATTAACTAACGGGTTTAATTTTAAAAATATTGGTATTACAAGCTCATTGCCTGAACTGTCATTTTCTAGTCTTATTTTATGATATAGAAGTTTATTAATATTAGTTGCTCCAAGTGATAAGGAGTTATATTCTCTTCAGTAAGATATGTGAATCAAGAAAATTAACATTGAAAGAGTTTTCCCTAATTTACGCTATAATCCAACTCGAATCCGAATTAGTGAGAAACAATGTGACTTTTGGATACCGAATAATTAAGGCCGAAAAAAGAACGTATAATAACTAGAAAAAATTAATACTAGATTGATAGATTTTTTTCACAACATGAAATCTTGCATTAGCTGATTTACACCATCTTTCTCCTCAAGCTCAAAGTTCTCAATTTAGTTTTACTTCATAGTCATAGCAGTCCAAACAAATGCATTGCTTACGAACCACGAGATTCAGTTAATTAATTTCTCCTTGCAATCCTTAGCCGCTTCACGCATTCTACAAACTCCCTGTCAACATTCAGAAAATGTCACTAAATTTCTATGTTTGGTCTAATACAAAGAGAGAAAACATGGTTAGTAAAGAACCTACTTCCAAGGGACATCACCAACAGTCCTCCAGTTCTCCTTCCTATCCTTGTAAAACAAGCAGAATTCAGATCCTGGTTGGAACAGCCTCAACCCACTAGCATTTTGTCTTCCTGAAACAACGAATCTTGAATCATGTTAGTTAATTCAGTTAGCGAAAATCGTGAAAATGTCATCATACCAAAGGGTAAGCATTTTGGTACCTACCAAACATGTCTTCTAGTTGAACTGCAAGGCTTGAGTATCCAACATGATGCAGTATGCAAATTTTCCTGCCAACAACTATTCCATCCATGTTTACCTTCACATAAGCCCAGCTTTCTTTGTTTTGCACCCCTTCTGCCTCCTCCTCGTCACATCCTTGATGATATCCTGAATTTGAATGTTTCAGTGATGGATTAGCCTCAGGCCAGGCCATCAGTTCACCATACCCTTCCTGGGCTATGACCGATACACAAGAAATTCCAATTAGAACTCCAAGATGAATTTAGTCATTTCAAAGCAAGTGTCAATGTTTAGAGCTATAGTATCACCTTCATTGTAACACATCTTTTTTTTTTTAATCCTAAGCTCTATGCTTTAATTTTTTGTAATTAGCTTAGCCTGCAAAAATCTATGGCTTGAAATTTATTCTCATGTATCTCAGCCTCGCAGCTTTTTGACACTGGTTCTTTATTGCATATGACACGTCTTGCTTCAGACTCGTTCATCACAAAATGCATGGCCAATTTGAGTTTGGACCTCTAGCGACTACACGACTTGCAAGTAAGCAACAAGCTGTTACTTTATGGTACCATATTTATTATGATAATATTTGACCATTTCTGATTCTTTGCCATTTTTGGTTGCCCAGGAACTTTGCAAGGTTGCAAGCATTTGTACTATTAGCTTTCTCGATAAACAAGTGAAGTGCAGGCATCATTAATCAGATATTTTCATAGCAAAGACTAAGAGTATATAGTCATATGCTATCCTAATTATAGTACAATGGCTTTGTTAGTCTAATAAACATCTCTTTCTCATGTGATGACTTCTCATTAGAATGTTCATTTTTTTCGTGGAAATTTTTCGAGAGTTCTTCCTTATAGATTTCTCCTATCTATTTTATTGTTTTGCTAATGATTCCTGATCCACATATCATTCCTTAAAAGATGGTTCTCCAAACCGTCAAAGACAAAATTCAAATGAGAATATTTTAGCATACTACTATAATAAAGAGAAACAACTAATAGTACAAAGGAGGGATTGAAAGGCATACAATGTCCTGATGGATGATAAGCATCAGGTTGCAAGGTTCTAAGACTAAGACTGAGGTCGATAATACCATCATCTTCCTTTGCCTGATAGTAAACTGAGTGAATAGCAGAGGGATTCAGAAAGAAGCTTGATGCATTAGAGTCCATTAGGATGTTGCAGAAAATACTAAATAAGTAAATATGAGCTGTTGGATGTTAAGGTATATTGATATGCACTTGGTGGGGGAACCTATTTATCTATATGATTGGTAGCATAAGCTACTACTGAATCTGCAAAACAGAAACTGGAAGCACAGGTGGGGGCCAAATGCGCAAACATGGAAGACAAGTAGTCTTGTCACCCATTATCAATCATTGAGTGGTTTTTATCCACCTGTTACTTCTGGTACTAGCAACATGTATGTAAATCAAGGAAGTTACTAAAAAACAGAAACACAAGGGATGGCCAAAGTGATCATAACAAAAGTTGCTTTAGATTCTGCAACCTAACATTGCTACAATGGTTCTGCTTTTCAGGTTGAAAATCCAAAACATTGGTCAGGATGGAAACTGCTTGGGACCAACACCAACAATAAGCATGTGTATTCCTTTATGTTGATTATGAAGAATTACCACTTAATTATATGATCCTGTGACTGCTTAACATGTTTTTAATCATGAATTTTAAGATCAATATAATCCTAATGCATGAAATTTTTGGTTTGGGAATACTCTCCCAGAGCTGTCAGGGGGCATTGCACTTTAAAGGGGACAATGATCTGATCACAAAACCTAATCCCACTCTACGTTGCCTTAACAGGACGGTGCTCCATAGATGAAACCTGCCTTCCAACATAGGGTTCTCTTGAAATGGATGAGGGTCATCGGATGACAAGAAGCAATAGATATCCTTGGAATGAAGAAACCCTGCTTCTCTGTTTCCCAACCTACCGCTAAAATTTAAAGCCTGAATTTAATCCTAGACCCTACCTTGAACATCCCTCTAGCACTATCACCACAACCAAGAATGGGAAGGAAAAAAGCATAAAGCTAATTTTGGTAGGTCTTTCCAACTCACAAATGGGTTACAATTGCTACTGCAAAAGACTTCAACTAATGTTGGAAAAGCTAGCCAAAACTTGTTTGGCCAATTCTTCGAAATCTATACCTTTTAGTAAAAGAAATTCTGATACCATATTAAAAAGAACTCTCCATTTCAACGTTCAAATACTAGGGTCCCTAACCAAAACTTAAGTGTAAGTGTACATCTCTATCCCCTATTGAAACTTGATTGATAAGAATTCTACGAGGATATACCAAGAAAAGAAAAAGGACACATTCATGTGTACATGAATTTGTTGAGCTAAGTGATGCCTAATAAACCTTTCCTCTTAGTTCTTTTTATTTTTCTTTCTTCTCTCTGTTTCCTTCACAATCCTCGTCTTTTCTTCACTCTCACCGTCAAACTCATATAAAATTCTGCATATTTTTCTTTCAAGACTCGTCATGATGCCATCTTAAAACTTCTCTCTTATTCACTTGTCACTAATACCAACTTTAGAACTCTTCTTAATTCGGTGTTGATGTATACACTGCTGCTGTTCCATCACCAAAACTAGTGTTATTACCTTCATGACTTGGTTAATACGCTATGGTTGAAATGTTAATTTTCATGTTTTGACTAGTGTATTGTAACTGAAATCATTATTTTGCTTTGTTGCTACTCGTAGAGGAAATTAATGTATTGGTTAAATCAATTTGCAAAATGTGTTACGTGACTTGCATTTACTTGTCGTACAGTTAACTTTTCTGTTTAAAAGAGGGTTTCATAGCACAAAAATCAAAAGTTCAAAGGTATGATGTGGACGAAATTTAGCAGTTCCTGGATGGCCTGTTTGTAACAACTATGAGATAAGAAATGTAGAACTTGAATTTCCTATGTTACCAAAAGAAAAATAAAAATCAGCTGCAGCAATCTTAAGATACTGAAACAGTTTTACTCAAAAGAAATTAGTGACGTTAAGACATCACGAAGCAACTGCTGATTACATATGAGCAACAGCATGAAATAGTTACACTGTTTTTGGATGTTCATCTAGCTTTAGATTACATATGAGCAAAAGAAATTCTGTAACCTCGTTGACCTTGATCTATGACAAAGTTGATCTACGACCAAGTTAACCACACTTGACCTTGATCCAGATGCAATTGAATATAGAAACATATGCATTAATCTTTGACATACTCTTTCCTTCACCTTAATGAAAAATGAAAATCAGCAGCAAAGCTTATGTGAACTTCATTCCCCTTTGTGACTTCAGGATCTAGAATCCAATAACTTATTTCCCATGAATCAACATAGCTATCTACTTCGGCAATCATTTAAATGGTTACCATCCAAGATAAGTATTTATTGTACTAGTAAAAATCATGCTTGCTGCTGCGATCAATTGTAATTGTGTGGGTAAGTTCAACTGCCTACACTATAATGTCAGTCATTGTGACCAAGAAATTGGATTATGGAGGGATAAACTTGCTCCACCGCCTGAGGGGAAAAACACAGAAGAAAAAGGAAATCATTAGAGTAATGAAAATAAACAGTCAAACAAGATGCCATGTTGTTCTGGATGTAAAACAGAGAAATGGAAGAGCATACCAGTCGTCCTCCCACCAAATCATAGTGTGCATAATGTGGACCTTCAGGTTCTCCAAACACTTTATAGGTAACCAAATGCTTAGGAATAAGTTTGACAGTTTCTGGTGCATTCAAATCATCATAAACAAGAAGCATAGAAGATTCATATCCACACATAGAAATCATCTCTGTTTAACATACCTTCTACAGCTTCAGGTGGGCAAATTAGATCTTGGTCTCCAGCTACCGCTAACACAGGTACATTGCTCTTGTGCAGATGATCCTTGTAAAAAAATTTACCACTCCTGTTACATAATCCACCTTCTCGAAAGGCTGTTGTAAGCTGCAAGATAAGTTTGGCCGGTATTGTACCTGACCAGTAGTAATAAGAAGTACAGTAAAGATGAAGAACAGGGGTAATCGATGTTAAGAATGAAGAAACTAAGGAGCAAAAAGTGCAAATTCGTCTGAACAAGGAACTTTCCCCCACCATGCACTTGCAATCCTTCAAACTAAAAAAAGAAAAATGCAGATGCACAAAGATTGACAAGAGGAATTGTCAGCTGAACAAAGGAATATTAGCGCACAAACAAATTATGTCCTGCTGACTCCTGAACATATCATTACACATGCTTAATGAGATTGATAGAGATTAATTAACCTTTTGCTTTCCACAATTATATCAAAAGTAGCCATCGATTATTTCCTAGTCAACCAAAGGTCATTCCAATTCAGCAAAGTCCTATGCTAGCCTTTTCATCAACTGATCAACTTCAACAATGGCAAAGAAGAGGCAAGAATACCTTTTCAATGATCAAGATCCAATCAAGAGAATGGGCAAGAAAAGTCAGGGAAAAAAATGGAAGAAAGGACAAATGAAAAATATTATGCACAATCAGAGGTGTTTTTCAACAAAAAGATCTCCAGTGCATATACACTTCAGTTTGACAACAATATGTGTATATCTTACAAAATCTCACTTTATCTGAGACCATCTTTGATTGTACACAGGCATGACTTTTTCCTACAAGAGTGACATTTCTAACTTTAACACTTTTAATAACAGGACACCAAATGTCATCCTACACCACTTAGTACATTTATATAAAAGACAGCTGATCAAATCTCATCATCTAATTGTCTCAATTTGCTAGTTAATTTAGTTGAAACTATAGGTCATGGTATGGTTTCACACTGGCCATAGATAATAAAGCCTTGCTTTATATCTGGAAGTGGGATAACCACATAAGATTAGGAGGTTTAAATGCTGTACATGCAGAGACATCTATGTACTTTATAGAATAAGAACATATCCCTCAGTCTCAGTCCCTGATCCACCTCTGCATTCACTTCATCACAGTATGATATTTGCATATTAAATAAGTTGTTGGTCTTACTCTCTCCAGTGACCTAGTCACTTTGCATTTTGAGGATTTGCAATTCACCTCATACAACAAAAAAGCAACCAAATCCAATTCATGAGACAACCTACAGTTAAACTATATTTTACCTACATACCAAATAATGTATACTGACATAGAGCTGCAACATTTCATGTCCACAGGACCAAGCGTCTATACTTACAAAAGTTGTTCAAGACGAGCTTTTCTAACGACTCTGGATGCATCATGTCCTCTGCTGATATCAGTTGATTAAGCCAAGACAACACGTAAGGAGGACGAGATGAAAGAGGATAGGCTGCTGACAGTAATGCCCCCAGTGGAACAACAGGTACATTAAGAGCCTGAGCAGGATCTGCCTGCATGACAATTATTCTAGTATTACTTTCTCCAGCGCAGCCATTATATTAACCATAGAGTTTATACACACAAATATAACACTCAAACACCTACAAGGGGCAAAAGCAATTTGAGTCTTGAATTCGAAGATGTATAGTCGAGTGATGATGCCAGAGTAACAATGGCAGCCAATCCAGAGTCTCTTCCTTCGCAACCTAGGAAATGATAGATAACACATGAATATTAACGATGGCACGTCCTTTTCTTTTGCTTTTCTTTTCCATTGATGAATAAAAGAACAAAATAACATAACAAAAAAATAGAACAGAGAATAGATGCTCTAGAAAATGAAAGAGGTTTCTAAACAATACTCAGGATTGCTAATATCTTTCCAAGTTATGCAGAAAACAGTATACTAGCTGTTATACTTGAAAATAATGGCATTATGGACAAACAAGGCATGGCATCAACATTAAATATTCTTTATGGGTTTCCGATATGGACTCATCATTAGTGATGCAAAAAAGGCGTAACTCAGGTTTCTAATATATAATATCAATACGCACTTATAAAATTATTAGGTCTTAATTTTAATTTTTTTAAACTTCAATTGTTTTTGTACCGCATGTCACTCAAGTGAGCGTTTGTGTCTACGCCTGCGCCTAGACTCCAAGACCCCTTGGCATCTTAGTGAGCATTGTACCTTTAATAACTATAGATCCAAAGGTTGGAGGGAATGCATTTTTCACGTTTCATAATATTGTTTTGGTGATATGATGTAGCAAAGTTAGGAATGCAGTAACCTAAAACTTAATGGGTGCCATTCTCGTCCCTAAAATGGCTACCGCTACCATTTTTCAACAAAGGTTGGAGGGAATCCATTTTTCATGTTTCATAATAATGTTTTGGTGATATGATGCAGCAAAGTTAGGAATGCAGTAACCTAAAACTTAATGGGGGCCATTCTCATCCCTAAAATGGCTACCACTACCATTTTTTTTAAAAAAAAAGAGATGAGATTTACAATCCTAGAGGGAAATAAAAATAGTCAAGGCTTGGGACCTCCACTAGAAAATTTCAAGCTCTAATCTAGCTAGGCTGAATGATTTGTAGAAACTGGAAAACGAAAGCACTATCCATGTTGTATATCTCATTGTAGATGAGAAGAAACACTGGAAAGAAGAGTGAGAGAGTAACAAATATAAAACAACTAGCCAAACCTTACACCAGTTGGCTTTAGCATTGGGATTACACTCTCTTCAGCAATAATGTAAGCAAACAAGGTGTAAGTCCTGTATGCCTCAGTGGCTCACCCAACATTAAGCTAAAGAAATGACATTCCATTCAATATCTAAGCATTGATACATGCTAGTTCAAACTCTAACTATTAAAAAGGGAAAAAAAAATCATCAATTCTACAATATATAAAAAGATTAATGAACACTACTATTAAGATCAAATTATGAAACTCAAATTCAACATCTCTGTGTGCCATACCCTAGGGACATAATCTAGGTATAGCATTGGAAAAGCATGCCAAAAAGTATGAAAAGGATAATAAGCTTGCATCCCATATATGAATGGATGAGTTTGCAACAATATGGCACAAGTTGTATGTTATAGTATCTTACCACATCGAGAAAGCATTGCATACAGCAAGATACCTCCCATAGAGTGTCCAATTGCAAGCAGTTTACCATCCTTTGGCTTGCTTTCTGCCCTTATGTATTCCATCTACATGTATTAACATAACAGATATAAGTATGCAAGACCTTTATAACCACAAGCACTATATAATCTTTTCTTTTCTGTTAATTGTTGAGAGAGGGAGATTAGAACACAAGACCTCCTCATTATAGAACATATTTGGCTACCAAGTAGGATATGCCAAGGAATGGTCTCACAAATATCTTTTAATTGAGAGGACAAAATAAAAATGGAAAACGCATATAGCATCTCAGTAAAATAAAATGTCACCTCACCGCAGCAGGGACATCTTCTTCTAAGTAATTATCAAAATCCCAGTCATAGTTCACAATCAAGTCAAGCTGTTTCTGGAAATCTTCAATAATTGCAGAAAGACGCTCTTGCAAGTCAAACAACTGAGGCGAAACAGATCTTTGACCTTCCTCAAAAATATTTACAAGCCTTTCACTCAGATCCCTGACTTGACTAGCAATAACTGAGTTTTGTCTTGTTTCCAACAAGCTCAAAAGCTTTCCCCTTATCTCATTAAAGCGTTCAGATAGCCGAGAATCTTCTAAAAGTTTTGCTATCTGATCCAATAATTTAGCAGAAATAATCTTAGATTGGCCTTCACTGAGGAAGCCAGAGAGTCTTTCTGACAAACGCATAAAAGTTTCGGTCAACTTCATTACCAGCTTTGATTCATCCCATGCAGATGCTATACCTGTTCGATTATCCCTGACATCAAGGACCTTGGAATCTGATAAGGCACTGTGAACATTAGTCGGCTGCTGGTCAGTAGACAATGCTCCATTACTTACAGTTTTAGCAACAGCTTCCATCTCTTCAGACACTGCATGGGCAGACTGTTGAATCTCTTTGGGATCTAATTCCCGTACACTCAATCCAGCACCTCGAACTTCAAGAATCCAAGTTTCAAATCCCTGTCCAGACATGCATCGTGCAAAGGAAGACTGCAAACATATCATATGCATTAGTAAGAAGGTCAACATCAAGTGGTAAACATATCATTACACCATTTTAAGATTAATGGAGTTATAAAAACTGCTTTGATCTTGCATAAATAGGACATAAACAGAAGGCTATCATCAACCAAGAAGTAACCTAATAGAATAGACATTAAACGCATATTTGCAACAAGACAAAGGCAACAGAATCGGTCACGGACTGTAACATTCAAGCTATGTTGCGCAGACACGGATATGAGGCACAATTAACATTTTAAAAAATTAATAATTAGCACATAATACAAGTAATGTCATTTTGGTTTCTTCGAAAGGGAGATTGCAAATTTCACAAAACGATTCCAAAAACCATAATAATAGCAGAAACAACACTAATTAATTGCTAAATAAGGAAATAAAGAAACAAAATAGAATTACCCCAGGTGAGAGATCGTAACCAATGGCATTAGTACCCACTCCAGACAACAGCAACAACGGATGATTCCTTGCAGGCGCCTATCAAATCATCAAACTTAACGTTTTATTTTTAATAAAAAAATCATAAGAATTACAAAAAAAGTAATATAGGCAAGCGCGACCTGAGAAGAAGGATGATAGCGCCAGAGAGCGAGTCGCCAGTCGGAATTCGGGACGGAGACATAGTGGAGTTCGTCGGCGGTACAAATAGGCGGCTTCTCCGGCATCTTAACAGCGGGGTCAGTGGAGAAAGCTCTGAGTCGAAAAGACGTCGTCGTTTTACAAGAGGACAGCAACCGCGGAAAACAAATACGCCACCGCGATGAGAGGATGAAATTGGGATTGATGATAAGATTGGCGACATAGCGAATATCGGTTTGGATTGTGCCGGTAGTTGAGGAGATCGCCATTTCTTATCAAATTAACCGTCCCTTTATAGCGTCATTTATTATCGTACAATTTGTAGTTATGTTAGTATTGTGCAGTTTGGAACAGAAGGATCTACGAACCCATGAACGCGGGCCGTGAAGCAGCATCCGATGCCTGATCTCCGACAATAAGATGAGATTGCTTTATTCGCCAACCATGCCAAGACTCCTTTCTAAAAGCCACAAAATCCAAGCCCAATAACATTTATACACGTTATTATTATAGTCAACTTTTTTTTTTTTTTTTTTTGAGAAGGATGATTATGATCAATTCTTTTTAAAAGAATAATTATGATCAATTTAATAAATGCAGATAAACTTTTTTTTTTTTTTTGGCATAGTTGTATTATTTAATGAGAGATAAATGTTAAATGAAATATTTGTTAATGTAGACATCTTTAAGGTTGTCAAAGTTGAGTTTATATGGAAGAACGATAGATGAGGACTTCCATATGCTATAAATGATCTCACAAATCAAGCTTGGCAATTCAATCAATTTTTTTTGTGCTGTAACACCTATTAATTGGAGGTATGCATTTGATTGGTTTAGTTTACTTTTTAAAATCAAATAAATTAAATTTTATATTTTTAAAATCAAACTAAATTGAAGTTTTTGAAAAAAATTAAATAAATTAAATTGATTAAATATGTCTACAAATTGAATTGTGCCAAATCTATAAGATTTCAGTTCGATTTAATTTGATTTGATTAAATTATTTTATTAAAGAACCGAATCACATTGACTGAATTAAGTCAGTTCGGTTAATTTTTTTGATCTGATCTAATTTTTGTTCACCTCTATTATTGATGAGTATTAGATAAAATGGAATTTCCTTGATAATTGTAAATTTTCTATCAAGTTTGCATAGAATTTTATGAGAAATGGTTATAGTAAAGTTTATTGGTGCACGCTTTTGTAACATTTCAAATACATTTTTTTGTTATAATTTTATTATATGGCTTGCAATTAAATGCATATTGCACATTAAAAACATGTTTAGTGCAGAAAAAATTATCAATAAGAACATGTGAATAAGCTATTTTTAATCTTATACTTGGTTGGACACAAATACCTTAAAAATTGGAAATGACCTATTCTCTTTTAACACATCTTTTAATCATTCTTGAGCCAAAAGTGATAAAAAAAAAAAAATTCAAAATCTTTAAGGCTAAGCATTAATCTATATGATTTGAAGTTTTAAAAAAAAATTCTAAATTCGGATCAAATGTTGGTCCTTCAAAAATGTTGAAGACCATATTGAACTAAAAGGATTACAAGGTCAATACTAAACTCAATCAAGAAATCAATGTGTTTTGGTTTAGTATTTCAATTTTATTCGGATAAATTATATTTAATTGGTGTAGTATATTTTACTTACAATTACAAAAATAATAAAATAGATATTATTAGTATATTATGATCCATAATCAATTGGAGAATAAAAGTAGAAAACAAAAAATATGAAAAATTATTCTTGATAATACAATGCTAACATCAATGATCATGGTCTTCATATTACATATCCAAATGTGTACGTTGAAGTTGGTTGAATCACGAAGAGTAGGAGAGGTCCTAAATTGTAGGCAATCACTGGCAGTGATGCTTTAGAGTACATTGAGCTTACAGTAGAAATAAGATTTTAATGAATTGCATGTTTTCCATAATTATCAATCCAATAAGAATAAGTAATAAATTTACAATTCATAAAAAAATTTAAACCATGAAATTACGATTTAGTCACACCAAAGGTCAACTCATTTACAAGTCACGCATTTAATGATTTAATTTACACATTTCAATTAAAGCTTTAAATTATAATTTTGTAATAGAGCATTATCAATCTATTTTTATTCTCGATAATATTAACTCCACAAATTCAAAATAAGTTATTTCTACAAAACATACATATATAATAAGTGATAGTATCAATTTATAGAAAATAAAAATAGACTAGTGGTAGCAAGAAAAAACAAGCAATGCTAAATGAAAGAGAAATATAAAGGAAAATGAACTTACCTAAGTCTAATTTCTCTAGCTTCTCAATTGACTTTTCAAGAAAGGTCGGCTTATTGAAAATCCCCAACTAGTCTTTGTAATGTATAAGCCCTTTGGGAGTAAAAAAACTCATACACTGGTCCAAAGTCTTTTCTCTTATGCTGAAGCACATTTTGATGCCACAGTACTATCCAAGTACATTTAAATCCAATAAAATCAAGAAGTACCTATCAAGCTTAGATGGTGCTACCGTATTATGCTGGTATCAAGGAATACTTGTAGATCATATTGTATAAAGATTTTTAATAGGGAAAAGGTTAAGGTAAAATCTATGTTAAAGTCTACATTGGGGAGCATATGTTTAACTTATGATTGTTGGTCTTCTGTGACTACTGATGGATATATTTGCTTAACTGGGCACTTCATTAACAAAGATTAGTAGTTGCAAAAAAGACTATTGAATTTCTGTTATATGCCTCCTCCTCGTACTGGGGTAGCTTTGTGTGAAAAAAATTCATAATTTCTTATGTGGTTGGTAAATTGATACAAGAACATTTTTTGTTACTTTGAATAATGCAACTACTAATAATGTGTGTTGATATGTTAAAAAAAATTTTGGTTGCGAAAAGAGGACTTTTAAATGAAAGAGATTTTTTTCATATGAGATATCTTGTTCATATCTTGAACTTAATAGTTGAAGATAGCTTGAAAGAAATTGATGGTTTAGTTATAAAAATTATAAAAAGTATTAAGTATGTGAAGAGATCTCAAGCAAGGAAAATTAAAATTTTGAAGCGTGTTGTTGGTCTTTGCACATTGGATTCAAAAAAGGTCATAGAAAAGATGTGCCTATTAGGTGGAATTCAATATATTTGATGTTGGATATTGCTTTATATTATCAAAATGCTTTTATGCATCTTCAAATAAGTGACTTTAATTTTAAGCATTGTCATTCATTTGATGGATGAGCTAAGGTACAAAAGATTTGCAAGTTTTTTAGGATATTACTTTTTTGTTTTCTGGCATCAAATATCCAACATCAAATTTATTTTTTTCCTTTAGTGTGTTGGCCCTTGTGTACCAAGAAGGAATGTTGAATTGGTAAAAAATTTATAATTTTTGGAAGAAGTGATATAAGTTTTAAAATAAGTAGAAGAAGAATAAAACCCACAAAAATTTATAATGGTTCGGGTATTAACCAACCCTACGTCCACTCCCGAATCCTTCCAATTAGGTGTTTCATTAATGTCAAATGGTGTTTTAAAGCTCATACCTAACTTTATAACTTATGTTTTACAAAAGCACACACATAACCTTGCAAGTGTTTTTCTAAACAAGAGTTTTATAATCGAAGGCTAACTCTCAAACCCAAACCCAAATCCAATAGTGTTTAATGCTCACACCAAATAACACCAATTCAAATATAAGAAATTGAATACTTAAGAGTTAAGAAATAAATTTACAAGAGTTTTGCTACAATGAATGCTATTCTTTTTCATTTATGTTCATTTGGTGGAGTATTTATAAATTTCTCTTACTAGATAAACGTTAGAGATAAAACTATGCTCAAATCTCTAAACTGTGCTAGGCAAAATCTGCATTAATTTCTTGTCAGACCATAGTCGTGGTCGCTATAGGTAAATCATGGCCACTATCTGCTTTTCACTCTAGAATTTACTTAGTCGCAAGCGAGATCTTTAAATGTGCCTAACAAATAGTGACATGAGGCAGTACGACATTGGTCTTTTAGAAGACTAGCCGTTAGAGCCTTTTCTTGGTTTTAAGTGTCACATTGCTATTTCAAGGTGGCGACTGCAAAATCAATCACACTAGCTAACTAGATGCTACTACTGGTTGCGATTACCACTATCCAATTTAGAGTTCTTAAGTTGGGCTTATAATAGTCTTTATGATAATTTTGCGATTGCTACATATGAATTGGTGACCGTCTTGTGACACATGGCTTGAGTTGGATGGAGCTCTGAAATTCCTCTAAACTTAATTAAAAGTCACAATCGCTATCAAGGATGCAATTCTCACCACGATTGTTATTGTCCAATATGTGTCCAAGACTTCTTTTGGTAGCGGTGGCTATTTTGTGAGTGGCGGTCGTGATTTACATACATTTCTTGATTTTATGCTCCATTCAACTTTTAATGATGTTCTAACTTAATTTTTGCAAACAACACACTTAGACAAGACATTAGAACTATTCAACCTTATGTTGTGAAGATCAAATGAGAGTTTGACTTAAGTTTGACCACCTAGTCCAACATAGTGTTTATTACACATTTAAACTTTGAAAGAGAGCATGTGTAGTAAAGATGTGTACATGAAATCAATGGCAAAATTGGTTTTTGGGAAATTTTGGAAGTATTGGTTAGAATATAACAAAATATTGGCTATTGCTATGATTTTAGATCTTAGGTATAAGTTTCATTTTGTTGAGTATTGCCATAAGAAGCTCTATGGTGATAAAGGATTATTTGAGGCTATGAAAGTAAAAAATGACTTGTTTTCCTTGTATTTTGAGGATGTTAATATTGGAAATTTGAGTGGTGATACAAGTGTTGGAGCTTTTGGAATCAAATCTACGCAAACAATGGAGGTTGATGCAATTGAATCTTTTTAGCTAGAGATGTATTAAAGGTACTATTCTTTTGTATTTTATTCAGATATGAAATAACATATATTTTTTTTTATCTATTTAGCATTTCAAATTTTAAAAATTTATTCAAAATTCAAAAACATTATGTTTTGTAGTTCTTTTATGTATTCATATATGAAATAATTGAATTTTGTGTCTTTTTTTTTTTTTAACGTTTTTATAGGAGTTTGACTCTTATGAGTGTGATCATATTGTTTCTCAAAAGAGTCAACTGAAACTTTATATTGGTGAATCAATAATGGATCGAAAGCTAAAGCTAGATGTGTTATCATATTGGAAAGGAAACCAATATAGGTATCCTCAAATTGCAGCCATGGCTCATGAGATTCTAGTTATTCTTGTGACCACTATAGCTTCAAAAAGTGCATTCAACAATAGTGGAAGAGTGCTTGATCAATATAAAAGTGACTTAAACCCAATATAGTGGAAGCCTTAGTATGCATTAGGGATTGACTATTTGGTGATCAAGGTATAGTCTAATATTAAGCCAAAATCATTTTAAAAATTTATGTTTAACTAATTAATTCTTTCTTTTTGGCTTTGTAGATGCAAAGAACTTAGAGTTAGAAGAACTTGCAAAAGATATCATGAAGCTTAACTTGGAGTCCTTGGAATCGAAAAATGCTTCTTGTACTTCTTCATCTAATTCTTTAATTAGGATGATTTTTATTGGAACTTTGTTTTGTTATGGTGCATTTGGACTAACTTAGATGATGATTAAGCTAAAATCTTGTGTTTATTTACAAACATTTGAACTTTGTGTTCTATTAAAAATCTTATTTATTATTATTTGATGGTGTTTGCTTGAATGTTGAAGAACATATGAGCTTTTATTAATGAATTTGCAATTATAATCTTAATTTGGTCTTATGGATATAATATTTCAGTTAATTTTTATAAAAATATGTCAATTTTCAAGTTATAAATGTTATACAGCTTAAATGGGTGGCGTCAATTTTGTGACCCGCGTATGACTCATTAATTAAATAAATTACACGTGTTGTGTTTGCGTAACTTATTTACTTTTCATGTTATGTTAAGGTTAAGTTATTTCGACGTGATTATTAAATAGGTCATGTTCATGTTGGCCTTAATTGTGTCACTTAAATAGGTCAACACGATACGAACATGACCCGTTGACTAATTTTGACACACCTACTAAGGTTGATAGGTTGATGCATAATGACTTTCATAGATGGGATGAGGATATACTGATAGATCTCTTCAACGCGCGTGATAAGGAGTCAGTACTAAAAATTTCACTATCTTAGCGAGATGTTGGGGACGAGTGGTACTAGATTCATGATAAGAAAGGGAGTTATTCTGTGCATAGCTGTTATAGATATTTACAGCATGATATTCAAGGGGAAAGCAAGCTTTTTAGGATCTGGAAACTTAAAGTACTAGCTAAAGTCCATAATTTGATGTGGAGAATTTTTGTTGGGCGTCTTCGCAGGAATGTAAACCTGAGATCGAGGAGAGTTCCGATTTAGGTTAATTGCCGAGGGTGTGGAGCAGTACTTGAAACTGAGTTTCACATGCTTTATGATTGTGCAGTTGTAAAGGCGGTATGGCAACTTTCTAGTTTATAAATTCATTTACCTGATTTGCATTTGCTGGTGGAATGGGTTGAGATGAGCCTATCGTCCTGGGGTCTAAAGTAAGGAGTCTTGTTTGCTTCGGTTTGCTAGAGTTTATGGTATCAGCGGAACCGAGGGGTTTGGAAGCAGCAAAGGAGGAGGGCTCATTAGGTGCTTAGCTTAGCAAACCATAGTCTCTAGTAATGGCAAGACAGTCAGCTTTAGCATCCAATAATGGACGACGTAAATTCGCAACTGCAGGAGGGGCCTACGATTTGGTGCAGACCTAATGTGGGTTGGGTGAAGATAAATACAAATGCTGCTGCATTTTCAAGCCGTGGTGGTATAGGCACGGGTTCTGTGGTTCGAGATTCTAATGGTAAGATGGTAATGGCTAGATTGAGGGCACTTGCGGGGACTTCGCTGCTAGGGAATTTGAGGCTGTTAGCAATAAGGAGGCATTATCGTGGCTGAAGAATAAAGGAGTGGATAATTGTATTGTGGAGACGAATTCAGTTCAGGTTATTGAAGGCTTGAGGGGTTCTCATGGCCAGTCCACCTTTCATTAAGTTATCGATGACTGACATGATCTTATGAAGCACTTTAGGCAAGAGCATTTTACTTTCATTCGTAGACCTGCTAATCGTGTAGCTTATCTGTTACCCCAAGCTGCACATTCTATATCAAGTTTTGAGGAGTGGTTTGTTAGCCCTCCTAGTTTCATTGCGAATATTATTGTCGACGATTGCTCTTCTTGATAAAAGTTTCTGGATTTGAAAAAAAAAAAAAAAAACTGACATGGAATATGTATATCAAGTGAGTATACATAAGTCTTAAATTTTGAGCCACTATTAGACCAAGATCGTTGTATGAAATAAATAAATATATGCTAGCTATATATATATATATATATATATATATAATATTTCAATGGCTACTGTAATTTTTATTCATCAATAATTATCATATTTTTAGCCTTTAGATAAAAAATCTAACTATTCTGATTATTATGATTTGCAATTAATACTACTTATACTGAAATTTATAATTATTTATTACTTAGTTATAAAAACATGAATTATCCATGAAAACGTAACCATTGAAAACGTTTATATATATATATATATTCGATATTTCAAAATAATTGACAAAATTTCATTTTCACGAAAATTAAAAAAATTAGTTAATTATAGTTATTTTGTGTACTTTAACTACTTTCTTATTAAAATACTCCTATTTTTTTTTATTTTATCAACATTAATAAAGTAAAGTTATTAATGTTGTTGATAGATGCTAACTCATAGTTTTTTTTTTGAACATTATACATCAACAACCTTAGTTGAAATAGAGTTCTATTTCATCCAAAATACTCCCACAAAAAATTAAGGCTTTTCTTTTTAATATTGCGTCACTTATAGAAAAATAACCAATGTTGTAACAATTTTTTTTTTCATTATTTGAAAAGAAAAAATCCCACCAATGTAGGAAATTTTGGCTTAATCTTTACGTTTTAACTCACCAAAATTTACTTGATTGTTTTTCTTTTATAAAGGCTTTAATCTGCACACAGAATATATGATTAAATTATAAATATGGAAGGAACAGTCAGACTTTTTTGGACCTTAATAAACCACCTCCAAATATCCTTCTAATGTCACAAATTCAACCCCAATCATCCTCCAATCATGTCATTGACCTTAACCTTTTGCCAGATGAGTTAGATTCTCAGCCCAATGATTACAATAATATAGCAGGCACAAGTTTCTTCAATCGTAAAAGAAAAAAAAACACCTCACCTCTAATGAAAAGAAAATTATTGTTGAGATGTTACTCAAAGAGCAAATTGATGGAAAATCAACAAAGAAAGTAGTATTGAAGATTGCCAATATTTTCGATATATCAGAAAGATCAGTAGGACGACTATGGCAAGGTGCAAAAGGAGTAATGTCAAGTGGAGTTCGGCCTAGTCTCGGTAGAAATAATGGATTATCAGGTCGTAAGAAAGTCGAAGTTGACAAAAAAAATATCCCTTTGAGGCATCAAACAAATATTTGATCACTTTTGGAGGTGTTGAATTTATTGAAATCAACCATTCATCGAAGAATTAAGGAAGGCAATATCTGATCACCCTCGAATCCTTTGAAACCATATCAAACAGAAGAAAATAAGTAAGCTAGGTTGGAGTTTTGCTTGTCAATGCTCGATGAAGGAAATCTGAACACTTCACCTGTATTCTCTAATATGTATGACTAAATACATATCAACGAAAAACGGTTTTACATGTCCAAGACATCACAAAAATACTACTTAAATCCGAATGAAAGTAAGTCGTTTCGTACTTGCAAAAGTAAGCGTTTAATTGTTAAAGTAATATTTTTAGCTGTTGTTGCTCGTCCTCGTATAGATATAGGTACTGGTATGTCATTCAATGGAAACCTTGGAATATGGCCATTCATTTGCAAAGAAGCAGTGAAATGAAATAGAAAGAATCGGAAAGTGGGAACAATGGAAACAAAACCAATTTTATCAGTCACTAGGGAAGTTATTTGCTCATGTATGATTGAGAATTTACTGTCTTCAATTAAAAGAAAATGGCCAATTTTTAGTTCTAAGACTATTTTTGTCTAACAAGATAATGTTAAACCACATTTGGACATCAATGATGTTGAATTTATAAGGGTTGCAAGAGCAGATGGTTTTGATAGTCAATTATGTTGCCAGCCTCCTAATAGTCTGGACATGAATGTCTTAGACCTTGGTTTTTTTTATACTATTGATTCATTTCAACATTAAGAAGCTCCAACAAGTGTTGATGCATTTGTTTCAGTGGTTGAAAATGCATTTGAAATGTTCCCTAAGGAAGAACTTAATAACATGTTCTCAACTTTGCAATCTTGCATGGTTAAAGTAATGAAGAATGCCAGTGGGAACAAATACAAAATATCTCCCATGAACAAGCACAAGCTGATAAGTGATGGACAACTATGGGATATAATTGAGTTTGATGAAGAGGTACTTAATCAAGCTATGAATGCACTCTTTGAAGGCAATTCACATTCCTAAACTCAAAGATGTTTTCATGAATGCTCCGAATGAAAATTAAGTTGCTGTACGTATTTTGATTGTCTATTGTTTCATATTTTCTAAGTTTTATGGTTTTCAATCAAGGTGTTTTTTAGTTTTTCCGTCTTCAGTTACTCTCTGCCTCACTTCGATTGCTCTTTTATAAGTTCTTGGTCATGGATTTGTTAGTAAAGGAAAGCGATTGAGAAAAGTTTGCTTAGGCTAGACATTGGTACATGGAGTTGGAGATACAAGAATGCTGGTTTGTCAGTGACCTCGTGGTTTAATGACCATAAACCATGAAACATGCAAACTAGTTTTGCACCATCTTGCATGTGAAATAATATTCCCATAAGAAAAAATGGGGTAAATGTATTTCTCGATAGGAGTTTGATACCTGATTTAGTATTCCTTACTTTAACCTTGTTGGTTTCGAGTTCATGACTGCCACTAGTTTGGTTTGTTGTCTACATAAGTTAATTCTCTCATTACCTTATCCACTTCCAATCGGCCTTACTGGTTTAGAAACCACATTTCTCTAAGGCATTTCATCCAATGTTATGCATATTTATGAATCATAGAACTGCTAACAAACACTTTCAAATCATTATCCAGTTTTAATTACAAAATCATGTATTGATTTTTCAACTCAATGGCAAAAGTACTCAACGGGTATGGAGTTGAAGGCCATTTATAAGTGATCTTGATTGGGTTTGAGATATAAAGGTTACAAATGCATCTATGTTTATTTTTCTTCAAAATATAGGTACTTGATTTTGAGAGGGCTTTTCACAAGAAGATGACTGATTAGAAGAAGTGGCTTTTGTATTTATGATTGTTCAAAATGTCAGCTAAATAGGTCTTATAAGATTAAAAACAATGCTCACAGTAATAAATGAAATATATAACCAATAATATACTTGCAAGCATTCAAAATTCGAAACAATTGGAAATTTCACTTGTCTTTTTGTTAGGAGAAACTTGGCATGTGAATTTTTAACATGTCATTGATTTCTTGATCAAATTATTGGGCTGGAGAGATGAATCCCTCTTCCTTTGGAGGATAATTCAAATCAAGGAGTTGTTTTGGCATGTTTTTAATCTCATTTTCTGTTTTCGCATTTGGGGCATTGAGAGATTCGTTGTTTTTATTTTCCATAATTTATAGTAGAGGAGATGAGTGAAAATGATCCTACAAAAGTTCGTGATAACATTTAAATACTAGTAGTAAAATGATTATTGAAACTTAAAATAAATTTATTGAAGAATACATTGAAGATATAGATTCAAAGTAAACAAATATAGGTAGTAATTTATTGATAGTGTAGAAATAAAAGTATATTAAACAATTATTTGATTAACTATCAACAAATAAAGAAAATTGTTAATCGTTTTGGAATGGGCAAACTAAAAATTTTGTCAATAATTTCAGGATAAAGGGATATATATATATATATTCGAATTGGAAATTCATTAGGTAGCATAAATCGTTAGTGTTCAACTACAGGAAAGCAAACTAATAAAAAGACAATTATATATGGAAATTTGATTAAATTATACATAAAAAGTATTTATTTTTAAGAATTTATTAATAATGTATAAATTTTTTAATATTTTAACTAAAAAGTATTACATGACAAAGTTATATAAAGCTTCTAATTATTTATTTTTGAATCAATTAAAGTAAAAAATAGTAAAATTTATGTCTAATGAGCTAAGTATGTTTAATTAGAAAAACAAGTTAGTCAAAACCTTTGAAACACTATAAATGAGTCATGTATATTAATGAGAAAAAAAAAAAAAAACAAGTGTCTTGAGAGAGCTTTAGCAAATATGAGACTTAATTACATTCCCAAGTTTGTTTTAAGAAATTAATTAAGAATATTTTTTTCTTGTTGGTATATTTATACTATTTAAGAAAATTATTAGTTATTTGATTTTTTATTTGATATTATACTTTTTTATTTTAATAAATTTTTTAAAACTATTTTTAATAAAATATAATTAATTTACTACTCATGTATAATTAATAAAAAGTTAATAAAATAAATTCAATGTATTTTGGTTTGCTAAAATGATTATAAATTAGATATTAGAGGCTAGAAAATTTGAAACATCTGCGGGAGGGGGTGATTTCCTTTTTTCTTTTATATGCAAACATTTTTTTTTTTAAAAAAAACATAATTTTTTCTCGAATTAGAAAAATTTTACTTGAAAGTTTTAATTTTTTAGTATAAAACTCAGATTTTTTTCTTTAATTTTTATTTTTTCCTAAAATAATTATATTTTTATTTTTAAGATACATTTAAGAAATTAACATGATGATATATTAACTCCAAATTTATTATATTATTTCCTTTTGTTACATAAATCTAAACTTTTTGTCACATCACCCGTCAAAAATATTATATTATCAATATAATTTTTCGACAATTGAACAAGATTCACTTAAAACTAAGTTTAAGATTAATGTTCCATTCGTTTCATGAAAAGCAACTTGTACTTAAAAAATATTTTTTGAAAAAATATTTTTTAAATAACACATTTTCTAGTATTTAGAATGTATTATAAAAAATATTAAATTTTTTATTTCAAAGATTATAATAAATTTAGATCATAAATAATTATATTTATATTATTTATTATAAAAATATATTAAAAATAAAATTTTTTATAGGTCGCACTTATCATCAACAGTTATTGTCGACTGATAATGACTAGTGATAAGAGTCGGTAATAAAAAATGACTAATAATAATAAACACTTATGTTTCTACAATTTATTTTTCATATAAATGAATTTGTCAAATTCTAAAAAACAACTTCTGGTGTGAAGACATTTTTTGAAAAATGATTTAATTTTTCTTTTAATAAAAAAATATTTTTCATTGATCAAATTTTCTGAATGCACCAAATAGAAAAAATGTAAAAAAATATTTTTACATAAAATATTTTTCGCGAACAATTGGAGCATAAAATATATTATATTTATTAATTTTTAATTTTAATATCAAATGATAAAAATAAATTCAATGGGAATATGAGAATCATTATTCCCAATTTATTATCATTGTTAAATGAGTAGGCTAAGATTCAGATGGGAAAGACATTTAATTTGATAAATTCATGAGTTGCGTTTTTAATTTTGATAAAAGTCCAATTTAAGTGTTATATATATATATATATATATATATATATATATATATATAAAGAGAAAGCAACTCATACCATCATTTTGAAACTCTCTTTATTTGACACATCATTGTCTAATTTTAGGAATTTAATTTCTTATCATGTATTAATGATAAATAATATTAAAATAATTATACAATATTTAATTTTTATGTTTATTATTAGATTAATTATGACGTATTTAATTTTAGTATTAATTATCAATTTTGATTTATATAAAACAAATTTTAATTTTAATACATAATATACAAATATTTCTTATATAAAATATAATTTTGAAATCACTTAATTTAAAAAGATATTATAAATATTTTTTTAATTTTAAAATCCAATTAGATGAAATTTATTCATAAAATCGAAACAATGATAAAATTTTATCTATTAATTAATATATAACACTTTCTTATTTAAATATTTCTTTATCCAACTTTAAAATATTCTCACACATATACATATAAAAATTTTATTAATATAATTTATTTAAATTTAATTTAAATATGGTAAATTTTAATTAAAATTATACAAATAAAATTTAATAAAATAAAAAAATTTAATTATTAAAATTTAGTAATTAATTATTGAAAAAATTTATTAAAAACACATTCAATAATAAAAATAAGAAAAAAATGAGAAAAAAATTCACATAAAATCTAAATTCACAATTAATTTACTTAAAAATAAGAAAAAAATAAAAATTATTAAAATATGGTTGAAATTTTTTTATTTATAGAATATTTTTTATATAATGAAACTTTAAATTATTATTAGTTAATATGTTAGTAATATATTGAAAATTAAAAAAATAGTAATTTTACTTATTTATATATAATATAAATAATGGAGATGAAAGGTGAATTTTTTTAAATTGATAAAAAATATTTAAGATATATATTGATATAAAAGATTTTAATAGGATTAATTAAAAAATAATAAACTAAATTTCGTTGATTGAGAAAAATATGAATGAATATCAATTGAAGCAAATATTCTTGATAGAATATGTGTGTGTATATATATATATACACATATATGAAAAATAAATATGAATGCATATCAATTGTATGAAAATAATAAACTAAATTTCGTTGATTGAGAAAAATATGAATGCATATCAATTTAAGTAAATATTTTTGATAGAATATATATATATATATATATATATATATATATATGAAAAATAAATATGAATGCATCTCTACAATTGAAGTAAATACTCTTGATAAAAAATAATAAACTAAATTTCGTTGATTGAGAAAAATATGAATGAATATCAATTGTATGAAAATTTTTTAATTATTTTATAAAAATTTTTATACTATAATTCACATAACACGTGAGTTAGCAATTAATTATATTATAAAGATAAATGCAAAGAAAAATGCTATGTTTTATATTACTTTTTTGAATTTAAAATGTTAGTATTTAATTATAATAATTATCATTGCAAGTCAAAATTCTTTTTTTTAATGGTTCATAAATAATTTCTCACCTCAACGTATCAACACGTGTACTCAAGCTTTTGTTGAAAAAGGAAATTTTTCCACGTTTAAAATTTCATACTTTAATCAATTATTTTATCCATGGCAGATTATATAACATTTTGAGTAATTTTTTTTTTATATCTATCTATTGAGTTTTTACATTTTAATTAGTGTATATTTTATCTTCAAAATTCAGTTTTCATAATAAAAACTTTTACAATAATAAAGTAATAAAATTTATAACATAGTAATATAAAAAATAATAAAAGAAAACATGTGATCTTATATCATTGAAATCATTTGAACTATGATTATTGTTGGTTTATTGAATAATTATCTACAAGTTTCTTCTTTTCATCTTCTCTTTGCTTTTGTTTTCAGTGGAGGCAAGTGCTACAACTACCACAATTACACAAGAAGGGTGTAACATGCATCACTGGAATTATGGTTTCCCAAACTGATGCAATTTTTGCATCTACTTCTTCTGATGGTACAGTTTATATATGGGAATTAATCCTTCCTTCTTTTCCTGGAGGTGAGTGAAATTCAGTGATTGTTTGTTTTATTTTGCTTTCATCACTTATATAATTTAAATATGAGGATGTATAGTGTTCTTGTTCTTGGTATTGTCATCAAATGTGTATCTAAAGTTTGTTATGCAGCGGGTTTTGTTTTTATTTTTCCACTGACCTTTTTTCTTTTCTTTTTTTGTTTCCTTTTTTAAAATCCTCTTTTTATTTGGTCTTACCAGCTTAGTTTCTAATTGCTCAATTTTGGTGGTTGTGTGTGGTGAACTTTTATATTTTTGTTACTGCTGTCTTGTTTCAAAAATGAAGGTATTGTGAGGATTTGCATAGATCTGACATATATATCCTTGCTAGAAATTTAGAAGTTATGCCAATCCAAATGCTTCTCCTCAGCCCTAGCAAGCTAGAGTATTTTAGAGAAATATATTCATTTGATGATCTGAGAGATACAAATTGCCCAAACTTCATCTGGACTTTATTCTTTTTTGGATATGATCAATGGGGATTAATTGTTGCCTAATTATTTAAGTTGCCTTTGTTCATGATTTGAGGTGACAAATCTGACATTTATGAAATGAAAGAAATTTTTTCCCTTACATCTGTTGAATTTCAGTTGAGGTTTATTTGAACAGAACCAACAGCTTTGGATGCAGTTTTGACATCTTAATGGTTCTTGGATTCAGTAACACATGCTAGTATGACTGATTGTTTGATATTATTCTGCATTTATATTTTATATTTGATTCTGTAATCTGTGAAAAGTTTATGCCAAAATGTTTCCTATGATCTGTAAGAGAGTTTGTTAAATTGTTCCGATGGTGATCAAGCTCTGTTTCTTTTAGGTCAATGCAAATTGTCATGTATAGAGATCCTCTTAGTTGGTTCAAACAGAATTGCCTGGTAATTCTGGGCACATAGTCCTTGCAATGGGGGGACTAGATAGCAAGGTTCATCTTTATTGTGGAGAGAGGAAAGGAAAGGTATCTAACCTTGAATTTTGTTACATATCCACATTTTTCCTGCACATATTTTTCTGCAGGCCACTAAAATTAATGTTACTGTATATGCTTATATATCCAGTTTATTCGTGCTTGCGAGTTAAAAGCACATACAGATTGGAACCGGAGTTTAGACTTCTCTCTACCTATATGCATGGATGGTGAAGCAAGTAGCATTCTGCTTGTAAGTTCATCTCAAGACAAAGGCATACGCATTTGGAAGGTTGCTTCACGAGGTTCACTAGCCAATAATGAGGGTTCATACAGGAAAGAGAAAATAAGCCTGGCATCATACATTGAAGGTCCTGTGCTTGTAGCTGGGTCTTCCTCTTATCAGATATCATTGGAATCTGTTCTAATTGGACATGAGGATTGGGTATACTCTGTAGAGTGGCAACCACCTTCAATCACATCTGCCGAAGGGAATGCTTGCTGTCAACCTCAAAGCATTTTGTCTGCTTCAATGGACAAGACGATGATGATCTGGAAACCTGAAAGGAAAACTGGTATCTGGATGAATGTGGTCATTGTTGGGGAGTTGAGTAATTCTGCTCTAGGGTTTTATGGGGGTCACTGGAGCTCGGGTGGAAAATCAATCTTAGCACATGGATATGGTGGAGCTTTCCATATGTGGAAGAATGTTGGTGTCAACATGGATAAATGGCAACCACAAAAGGTTCCATCTGGGCACTTTGCTGCAGTAACAGACATTGTTTGGGCAAGGTCTGGTGAATACATATTATCAGTTAGTCATGACAAGGCAATGTGTTTGTCTTGATATGAAGCAGTTTCTTGAATGCGCTTGTTAGTTCGTAAAATATTTTATCATATCCTTATGGTTCTCATTGTTGTCAGTTGTGTATCAAAATCAAATGAATTATTCTCTTGTTGAATCTTTTAATGTTCTATCTATTGTGACCTTTGCTTGAGCCACACCAAAAAAAAAAAATTCCATAGTACTCTTGTAAATTTTTTTGATCACCTTGGACAAGTCATTTAGTTTTTTTACAAATGATTACACTCATGTTAAATACCTGGAAATTACATGCAGTGAGATGTTAATCATTTAACATTTTATCAAACCATTTGATGGATATAAAATAGAATTCTGAACTGATGTTAAATTATTGTATCAAAGTTGCATATGAGGTATGGATTTTAATCTAACATGAAATGTCATTAGGCCTTCTCATATCATTGTCAATTCTTATTCTCTCAGCTTTGTGTTCTATTAAGCAAGTGAAACGCTTTAGTCTTTTAAGGTGCTTCTAATTCTTCGAAGAAAAAGTCAACAACATAATTGTAAGGGAAAAAAAAAATTATCATCTAGATAATCATGACGGAAACTGTAAGTAGTTCAATTGACTTCTTTGAAGTTCTGTTTTAGTATGGATGCTTAATAAAGCTATTTTGACCATTGAGTAAAAATAAAGTGATCTAATTTGGCACAATTTCATGAGTGGTTCTTGAACTTACTTGAACTTATCCCTAATTTCAACATCATCACTAACTTGCAACTTATTATATCAATAAATTCACTCAAAAAAAATTTATTTATTTTTTTGCTTCAATAAGGTCATTGTTACTAAAATTCGATAAAAGTAACTGAGAATTTTCGAACATAGTGCTATAGTTAAAGCATGGTATAGGACATTCTTAATTAGTGACAGTAAGCATATAAGGATTATTGCTACATCTCTACAAAAATTAACTGTAGCAATATCAAAGTGAAATCATGTTACTGATACAAATTGAAGTTCAATGACCTTGAATAAGGTGAACCTGATGTGGTTTTGAATATTGTATATCTGAATTTGCATGTCACCTAAGACAGCCATCAATGATGTCTTTAATGTCTCAATCTTTAATTTCGGATAACTCGTATTTTCGCCCCATGGAAAAATGAAGCTTGCCTCCCAAATAGGGAGTCCTGGCATGAAATTGCTCGCCCTCAAGTTCATGGTCATGACATTAACTGCGTGTCCATCATCCAAGGAAAGGGGAACCATGGGTTTTTGTCAGTGGAGCTGATGAGAAGGTTGCCAGAGTTTTTGAAGCTACTTTGTCTTTTTTGAAGACATTGAATCATGCAACTTCTCAAAATTCTAGTTTTCCTGAAGACCTTCAAGTAGATGTTCAGATTTTGGGTGCAAATATGTCTGCTCTTGGTTTGTCGCAGAAACCTATCTATGTGCAGTGTAAGTCTGTCCTCCTCTCTTTAGCAAAATTTTTTCCCCAATACTTGAAATTAGATATCTACGTTATTAGTTACTAATATCTATAAATTTACGAATTTAAGAGCATCAGATGGGCCTTGCAATCCACCCACTCTTAGGGATGGGCATTTGGTCCAAAACTGAGATGAACAAAACCAATATAACCAAAAACCAAATTTTGAAAAAAGTATAAACCGAACCAATCTGGTTCGGGTCAATTAAGTTTCAGTTCAGTTTAAACTGTATTTTTTAAAAAAATATAAAATATTTTTAATATAAATAATAATTTTTATACTATATTTTAAAGTATTTTTTATTCAAATAATATGTTTTTAATAGATTTTTATATATTTTTAATATAAATAATGAATTTTAAAGTGGTTCAATCATCTTGAATTGATTTAATATATATTCAACTTATTTTAATTTAATTTTAAATAAATTCAATTCGGTTCGATTTAATTGAAATTTTTTTAGCTAAAAACCAATCAAACCAAATTAACTAATTTTTTTTTAAAAGAAACAGAACTAAATTGAATTATATTTAAACTGAATCAAATTGACCGAAAATGCTCGGCGTCGGTTTCCACTGAATAGAGCCCACCCCACCTAAATCCACAAACATAATATGGGTGTGGGTCCCACATTTAAGTAGTTGGGTTAAATTATTTATGGGCTTCAATATGCTGGCCATTAACAAAAAGAATTATGGCAATAGTTACGTCTTCCATCCATTATACAGCTCATAATAGATTCTTCCCAGTTCCTATCTATCCTTATTAAATGAATTTTAGTTTGTCCTTTGTCACTTTGTTTTCTATTTAGTTAGTTAATATTTTTTTTTAGTTGTGCTTACAAAAGCTTATTTTGGAGGAAATGCGTATGTTTTTCAGTTGAGTTTAAGAACACATTGATCTAGTGCCACCTTTGGATCTCCTGAGATCATTTTTCTTCCCAATCAACCAACTGGGCAAAAATTCCAGTATCCGTTTCCTTACTGATATCTTAATGCATAATGACTCCCTGTCTGCTTCTTAATTTCAACCCCTTAATAATTGTATTATGTTGTTCATATTGCATGTTTAATCTTTTATTTGACCAGATTTTGCCTATTATCATCACATTATGTGTTCCTCTTTTTATGCTTTGTTTTACTATTATCTGATTCACCTTTGATTTAAATAAGTAAAAATAATTGTTAACTTTTACAAGTATCACTCTAGAGCACTATCCCACCCTTCTTTAACTACATAAATGCTATATAGTTAACTAATAATTTTTCTTTTTTCTAATCTTTATTTTTTATCTTTTGATAATTCCACACAGTTCTCCCTTTTGTGCTAGATGTCCAAGATATTTTAGTAGTTAACAACTGTTAAAAAGTAAAAGATTCAAATAATTTTCATTTAATGGGTGATTCTTTCCCTTTTGTTCCTGCAGCTGTGCATGAGACTCTGGATAGAAATGGGACTGATGGTCTTGACACCCTTGAAAGCATTCCTGATGCAGTTCCAGTTGTGTTTACGGAACTTCCCATTGAAGATCAACTGGCATACAATACACTATGGCCAGAGTCTCACAAACTATATGGTCATGGAAATGAGTTGTTTTCTTTGTGCTGTGATCATGAGGGAAAGCTTTTTGCTTCATCATGCAAGGTATTTGTCTTCCAATATCATATGGCCAAATTTATCTAAAAACGTTTGGCTGCATTCATTTACACCTTAGGCAGGGAAAGTGCTTGAATTTGCTAGATATTAGGTGTTGTCTTGAGTTTAACTTTTGACAGAAAAATGCTTCAAGTTTTGAAATTACCAGTTAGTGATAGTTCCTCCAGAAAAGAAAACACTTCTATCTGTTAACAGTTTTTTCGGCCAATATTCTATCATCTATTGGTTTGAAACTGAATGAATAACAATATTTGGATTAGACTGATTTATAACTGCATTGGATAAAGATTTCTCAGCTTAGGATGTTTATATGTTGCTGGACTATCATGTTTCAGGTGTCATGCGTGTATTAGGTTTGGGAAGTGAAGTATGAATTATGATTCAGGTATTATATACAAAGAACTGCATTCTAGAGGTCTCTATATGGGGGCAATCTTGAACATAGCAAGATGTTATTATTGGTCTGCAAAGTAACATTTGTTTTAACAATCACAATTGGAGACAACCTAACCAGACTGGAATTTATGGAAAGTACAAAAGGGGAAAATCCTTTTCTTTGAAAAGCTGAAGGAGATAAAAAATCACTTAGGTATCTTGAAGACCTATACTTCACCTAAATGATGAGATAGCTATGAAACAGAATGAATTATACTATCAGTATAACATCTTACAAGCTCTGAATGGCACCCATTGGAACACTGTGAATCACTTGTATATAGTTATACTTTATCACATTATTGGGCTTCAGAGGCTTATCTGCTGCATCCTAACATTACAGATTTCTTAAATTCTGAACATGATATGTGGAGGTAAAAATAGTACTGGTTAAGAGGTAGAAAGAGAAAATCGACGTAGTGAAGTTCGGTGAAATGTTGGCATTCAAGTGCATTCATGGGCACTTCACCAATATATTTTTATGCATTTTGCAGAATATGCGTTTTCTGTAATTTCTATGTTTTTCCATCCCGGGCAGCCTAAATTTTTTGTTTCTATATTTTATCTCTGTTACCCAACGCGTGCTGTAGTTGGAATGTGTTTGAGAGTTGTAAATGATTGCTCATGACTACATGTCTTGCAGGCCCAATCAGCAGCAGTTGCTGTAATATGGCTATGGCAAGTGGGTTCATGGAAGGCAGTTGGTCGCTTGCAATCCGATAGCTTAACAGTGACTCAGATGGAATTCTCTTACGATGATAGCATGCTTTTGCTGTCTCAAGAGACGGGCAATTCTCCATTTTCAGAATAAAAAGAACAGGTACTCCCGAATGAATAAAAAAGATAATTTATTGAATTAAAATTGTACTATTTATCCTCTGCACCTTGTAAATAGACTGATGAATTTACATATTCTTTTTAGTGATTCTTGGAATTGGATCTGTGTTTGAAAAATTGAAATGTATATGAATAAGAAAGATAATTTATAGGATTAAAATTTTACTATATGTCCTCCACACCTTGGAAATGGATTGATGAATTGATGTATTCTTTTTAGCGATTCACAGGTTTGAACTATTTATTATAGTTTTAAATGGTCATTGATCGTTTCTCGTTTTATTTTCTTGTAATATTTGTATAGGTGTGGATGAGGTTGGTTATTAGCTTCTAACAAGGTAGGAGGCGCACAAAAGAATTATATGGTCAGGTTCTTGGAATCCATTTGGTCATGAATTTGGAACTGGTTCTAAGGACAAAACCGTGAAGATCTGGGCCATAGAGGGGGAATCTTCAGTTAAACAAATGATGGCTTTGCCACCTTTCAGCAGCAGTGTCACTGCCTTGTCATGGGTTGGTATTGATAAGAAATCATGGGTTTCTTGCAGTTGGAATGGAAAACGGACTCATTGAACTATGGAGTCTTACTGTCAAAAGATCCAAGGACGGAATGCCAAGTTTAGCTGCTACTCTCGCTATCCGGCTTGATCCTTCTAGGTGCCATGTTTCTTCAGTCAGCCGTTTGTCATGGAGTATGATGGAGAGACTGAAGGATCGAGAGACTGAAGATTGCAGAACCTTGTAACTTGCTTCTTGTGGAGCAGATCAATGTGTGAGAGTTTTCGAGGTGATTAATAACTAATCACATAAACGTATTTGTATCTGTAGTCAATTTTGTAATTTATCCATCAATCAATAGTTTGTTCTAGATAGCAGTTTGGCTAAGATATACATAATTCTAGAATCGATTGATATGTTTTGAGGTTACCTTAAGGGACGCCAGCAAATAATTCTAATTTTTGGATCACCTTCATTGGACCCCTCTTATTTGGATCCTAGACAATCACCTTAGTCAATGATCAAGACATTGCACCTGAAACTAATAAATAAATAAATCAGCAGCTGTTTGAGACTAGGTATACCTCTGTGGTCCCATATTCATGCTGCTACATAATCTTTGAGCCTTTTTATTCTAAGAGTGCTCATCTGATATGCTGACTGGAGGAGATTAGGAAGCTAGTTAGCTACTCAGCTCTGGAGAGGGACAAGGAGATGGTAGTATGGTGCTTTTATTGCAACTCTATTAATAATTATGCTAGAATGTAATATCAAAGTAAGACGCCCAGGCTGTCTCGCTTTACAGCATGACATTAGAAATTGTAGGCATAGGCATCACATTCTGTCCCCTCATATGCACGCCTACGTGCATGAATCTGTCAGTTTTGGATCTTTGACTGTTATGAATGTCAAATCCATACCATTCGGACACCTTAAAAATTTTCAGAAAATAATTTAGGTTTAGAATCAGGGCAGTCCCCACTTGAAATCACCGAGTCTTAATCTAGCCGAAGGATATCTCAATCATTACATTATAAGACAAACACTTGAATAATAAGGACCGTGAATTGCATGGCATTTGATGCAAGTATTTGTAAATCAGATTTTGGATCTTTCCACTAAACATTGGCCGCTCTTCACTGAAATTTGAGCAAAGAAATTGCGGTGCCGTGGAGGGGAGTCAGCATCAAGTCCTTTGCTTAATCTAAGACGGCCAAATAACCCACCAGCTCTAAAGAGAATGGAGACAAATAAAAGTTTGGGAAACCACGTGTATTTGCCTAATTTCAGGATACAACATAAGCAGAAAACCTCCTATCTCGAGAACATAAACATAAAAACCTTGGACGTTTAGTACATGGTTTAACAACTAACACCACAAACACAGAGAATCTAAATGAGTTGCGGCCCTCTGCAGTTGCAGACTCACACGAGATTGTCACTCACTACATGCACAAATACATACATAACGTGCTTTTTCTACTTTTTTAAGTCTTTGGACTTATTATCAATGACAATAATAATAATAATAGCGAGGTATAAATTTGATCTCATAAGCTCAAGGGTATTTAGAAAAGAAACAATGGCTGGTGTATTTTTACTGTATTTGTTGCGTTCTGAGGAAAGCTTTTTTAGAAGACTAGTAGTAGACTGATAATATCCAGTGGAAGAGATCATTCAACTAATGTAGAATTTTGATAAAGTTAGTGTTATTTTCAAAGAAAGAAATGATGGATGGGTATGATTTCATACATTGAATCGAGTCCCTCACTTTTTGGACATGTATCTCACTTGGTCTTCGGAAAATCCTGTTACCTGCATGTAGCTTGACGCATAAATCTCGTCTTCAAGTTTCGCAAGAGGATTCCTATGTAAGCATAAAGAAGAAGATTATGATTGGAGAGTATTAAAAAAAAATTATTCTAGATATGCGATGGATGAAGCATCTTCTTGTTCTTAAGGTTAGGCCAACTCTAAATTAAGATGTTAATAGCAAGAATATATAACTGGAGCACAATAACACATCTGTTAGATTAAGGTTGAAGACATATCTCAACACGGATGGAGTTCATTGTTGACTGGTTTAGCCAAGGATTGCTTCACGTTGATTTGACACAAAATCATGTCTGTTGAGAATTTTCTTCAATTTTTTAAGTAATAGGGTTACAGCGGAGATTTAGAGTAAGAACTTAAGCAAAATGGGCATCCAATATCTCACAGACCAAACACCTGAAACATAGATTTGATTGAAAGCTCTTACCAACTTATATAAACATTTATTAACTGATATATGAACTGCACAGCACATATGTATATATAGATGAAGTTTGAGCTTTTACAGTATAAACCCAGACTGCCTTCATTTCCTATAACAGTAACAATATGACATACAAGAAAAGGGTAAAGATGAGCAAGTTCCTTATTATCTACCACAAATACACGGGCACAAACCAATACCAATATAAAGACATGATAAACAGAAAATTTAAAAATATAAATCACACCGATGTTTCAAAATTGATTCTTCTTCTCTTTTGTTGACAAGCTTATATCGGCTGTGAAGTTCTAATCTGCTGCTTGATGCTGTCAGTGGGAAGCTGAGCAGAAGTTTCGGGCAATACTACAGCAGTGGCTGCAGTCACAGTTTGGTAATGAGAAGGCATAGTGGGTGCAAGAGGCTGAGTGTAATATATCTGAGCATGAGAAGGATCTGCAAACTCATAACCATAATTAGCAGGGCCAGCAGATGTAGGAGCAACAGACTGAGATGGGTGATGAACTTGAGAGTAGCCAACATACTGCTGTTGACGCTGACTCGAGGGGACCTGAACTAATTGTGGTGTGCCAGTAGCTGCAGTTCTATACATGCCAGCAGTGGGCATTTCTGGTTTAGCAATAGGAGCATTTCTCATTGGATTATAAGTTGCAGAAGAAGCCACCATGGTAGGATTGGGAGGTGTTTGCGGGCGGGTAGAAGGGGCAACAGGTGTGGGTTCATTGATAGTAGATTGCTGCACAGGCATATTATAAGCCTGGGGTTGTCTTGCTTGCACATAGTACATAGGGTACTGCTGCTGATCAAGCTGATGATGGTGTTGCTGCTGGGGAGAAAATACAGGGTAATAAGCCGAGATAGGCACTGCTCCTGTTTGGTGATGTTGAATATAATGAGCACCAGCATGTATGAATTGTTGGGGTTGGGGTTGCGGTTGCGGTTGCTGTTGCTGTTGTTCGAATTGAGGTTGCAATACATACCCAGAATCCGGAACCTGTTGCTGAATCTGTCGCCGAAGATTTGGATCGACGGGATGAGCAGGAACCCTGCCAACTCCAGATGGGTTTTGCATAATCTGATCTTGATAAATCATGGGTTTTTGTCGATTTATAGCATTGCTAAGACTATTATCACTGAAACATTTAAACAAACACCAAGAACCCAATTTGAATTCTGATCCTTTGCCTCTAATAATTCAATCATATATCATTCAAATAACATCCTATGTCAAAATGCATAAAACTAAGAAATAATCACATAAAAGTACCTCGAAACTGAATCTGGAGAAGCTAAATCAACAGCACCACCACTACCACCGCTGGACTTCTGTTGTGTCTGAGGAGGAAGTGTCTGTTGCTGCTGGTGCTGCAGTGGCTTTCGATAACCAACAGGAACCCCATGATCTGATCTCTCGTCATCAGAGAAAACCCGATTCTGGAACTCACCAACCACCACCGGAGTCCCAACAGGCACACCCGAAACAGCAATAGAAACTGGCATAGGAGGCGACGATGACTGAACTATGAAACCCTCATCTTGCTTCTGTCCACCAGAACCACCACCACTCACACTAATCTGAGCAAACTGCTCCTCAATACCACCAGAACCCACCACCCCCTTCTGATCCTGCACAGCCCCTCTAACCCCACCATCCTCCACATGCACTCTAATCGGAGGCAAATTGGCAAGCGAAGGGGAAGAGGAAGTAGACCCAAATGAAGAACTAGTCTCCAACATAGGCGAGTCCGGGACAGAATGAACATCCTGCCCTTGCTTCCCATTCTTCTGCAACCCCTCCCCACTTCCACCACCACCACCACCACCACCTAAATCAACATTGGTACTATTACTACCATTATTATTCCCATGTAGCCCCTCATCATCCAGACCCAGCAAGCAATTGACCGAAGCAGAATCCGAAAACCCCCTATTCAACAACCCAGTAGTCGCTCCATTCAACGCATTCAAGAACCAATCCTCCGATTTCGTACTGTTCTCCAAAATCGGCCCGATTGATTGCGAAGAATCGGACTGTAAAGGGAAAAGAAACAAACGTAACCTCGATGGTTTCGAAGAATTGCCTCCAACACCACTTTGATTGTTATTGTTGTTGTTATTGGTACGGTCGTACTCATCGATCATGTTATCCAAATCCTCATCGGTGGTAACGGAGATGAGGGAGTCCAAGTCCTCGCTGGGAAGCTGGTACTTGAGGGTGAAAGGACAACCGTTGAGGAGAGTGTTAGAGAGGCGGGCGGAAAGAGAGGAGAGAGTGGTGTTGCGGTCGACGACAACGATACGGGTGTCGCCGCATACGTAGCAGAGGGACTTATCGTGTGGGCGGGGAACGATGTGGCCGCCGTAGGAGCACATAAGGCGGAGCTTGGAGGAGAAAGAGGGAGGTGGCTGGTCGTCTAAGAAGGAGTCGGTACGGGAACGAGGGGAGGAGTCGATGGAATCCGGGTAGGCGGTTGCGGTGGGGAGGGGTGGAGGTTGAGGAGGAGGTGGTGGAGGTGGGTCCATGGTGGTGGTGGTGGTGGTGGTGGTGGTGCTGTTGTTGAGTTTGCGCAAATGAGAAGAGAGAGAGATAAAAGAAGAGTAGTAAAAGGGCGAATGGAATCGTGTGACTTTATGCTCTTATAGCTCTTCCATACAGACCTTGCTCTCCATTTCCCCTATTTTTCTTTTCTTTTTTATCTCCAAAATTACTTTCTTATTATGTATTTTTTAAAAAAAATTAATTATTTAATTAATTTTTTTATTTTTAAATTTTAATTTTGTTAATAATACCATTAAATTAAATAAAAATAAATAATATTTGAGTCAGAAAAAAAAATCCATAATAAAGTTAAAGAACTCCTTAATATATATATATATAAATAAACAATAACAGAGTGTACCGTCGGATGATGTTGACAGCTTGTTTACTGATTGGCTACTGTTGGAGAGAAACATAAGCACAATATTGTTACTGTTAGGGCATCTTCGTTACACGAATAAAATTTTTATTTTATTTTTATCTTTTTATATATTAATTTATATTAAAAATTAAATTTTAAAAAAATTAAAATATCCCTTTATTTTCAAAATTTTATTATTTAAATATAAAATTATTATATATATGACTAACTATAAAAATTTTATTAATATTTAAATTCTATTTTTTTGGTATGTTGAAATATATTAAATAAAAATATTGTGATAATAATATATCCATTTTAAAATGACCTTATATTTCTCATTTTTAATAAGTGTCGGTATTTAAATTTTATTAATATAATATCTCTTTCTAATATTAAAAAAAAATCTCATTAGATATTTAAATTCATAGTTATGCTTTTAAAACATTTAGATTAATTAACATCACATCATGACCCTTTTCTTCTATAGTCCATCATCCTACTAAGAGAAGAATTTTTTTTTTTAACATAATTACGAAATGAAGAAATTAAATCTAAAATATTAAAAATTTTGATGAAATATACAATTAAATGAATCAACTCAAGTTGTGTAACATAAGAAAATTTTAAGTAAATAATTTTGTGACTTTATAATGTTACATTAAATTTTTGAACAAAAAACAATTATTTGCTTTGGCAGAAAAATCTTTTACTATTAATGTTTAGACCCCATTGCATGGTAAGTATTGCTGAAATTTTTATTGACAACTTTTAGACTAGTTTCTTTTTATGAGATGTACTTTTAAGGCTAGATAAATTTGAGGGGAAATTTATTATAAATTTTAGAGTTGAATGTGGATATTACTTCAATATTATAAGCCTATATATGGGAATTGTGCTAGTGATAGTTAGAATGGATTCAAAAAGGGTAGAATTTTAATTGAGCTTTCTTTCCCTATTTATATCTCATAAATTTCAACAATTATTTTATATATTCATTGAATGATATAATAATATATAAAATAATTATCTATAATAGCTTGATAAATTTGTTATTTTATTTTTGACAAAATGATATCATTTATTCAATTTAATAGTCATATGATATCCACGATAAAAAATATTGGTATTAAAAAACTATGATTAAACATAATATAATAATTTGAACAATTCAATTCACTATGTTGAATCCATTCTGCATGGTATCGAAATTATTTTAATGTCATAACATTATTTTGAATAGAGCTCTTAAATAAAATTATCATTAAATTTTGAAAAATCATAATCGTTGTACAAAATAGATCAATGATATTTCAAGATTATTAGATACTATTTTTATTATATAGTATAAAACAACACACATATAAAGAAAAAAGATACTCGCAAAAAAAATAAGATATTTATGAAGCATAACAAATCATTCATAGAAGATAAAATATCTATAAAAAAATATAGAACTGTATATAATGAGAAATAAAAAAGTAAAAATAAATTTGAGTAAAATGATAGAATTAAATTTATTAAATGCAATTAAATAATAAAAAAGAAAGAAAAATTGGAGGTTACTGTTGATTATTATATTTTTTAAAAGTAATAAAAATATCAATACATTCATTTAATACGTGTATCGTTATTTTAGTAATTTAATGATATACTTTTACAGTGCAAGGAAGTCTTTTTCAAAACTTAATTTTATAATTGTTAACTTACTCAAATATTGCCTAAATTGACGAATATATTTATTTTGTTTTTTTATATAAATTAGAGTTCAAAATTTCAATTATACCCTCAATAAATTTAGAACATATCGTTTAGACAAATAAATTGACTTACTTAAATATTAATAACTATTCGTGTTAAGATAATGATGAATTCAACATTACTCGCATAAAATAAAAATTTAAAAGATAAAGCATAAACTCTTAGAAACCCTACAAGCATTTTTTTTAAAAAAAAAAAAAAGAAAAAAAAGAGCATTGTTTGGGAATAAGGGTGAGCAAAAACCAAACCATACTGAAAAGACCAAACCAAGTGGATTTGATTTGGTTCGATTTAATTTTTTGATAAAATCAATTTAATTCAGATTTAATTTTTAAAAAATCAATTTTCAATTCTCAGTTCGTGATTTTAGATTAAAAAAAGAATAAATCTAATAAACTAAAATTATTAATAAATTAAATCAATTTGAATCAAACCAGATTTAAAATATATGTAATTTAATCAAATTGAATAGAATTAAAATAAATTTTTATAAGTTCAGTTTGGTTTGATTTATATGCATATAAATTTCAATTTAATCTATTCAATTAATTTAATTTTTGTCAAAATTTTAATTCAATTTAATTTTAAATATATAAAATTTGATTTATTTGATACTGATAAAAATCAAACTGAATTAATCGAATAGACTATTTGTTCAGCCTTTGGAATAATTTTGCCTTTTTATTTTCAAGTATAGAAATGACTTTACAAGGCGCATTTCCTAGCTATCATAAATCCATAAATTTGGTAACAGTCTGCTGCCTGCTCGCCAAAACTTAGATTCCCGCCAAACGCGGCCTTAGCCGTAACTTCAGCCAGCACACACCCACAGGTGACGAAATAATTTTTCAACCTTTTTTTTAATTTGAAAATAGGACAGCGGGCCCACGCGCTATAACGCCTGGCGGCTTCCAGGCACTGCAATTCTAAGATTTATTTGGTCAAGAAAAAAAAATAGAAAAGAAAAATGGGTATTCGCTTTGGGAAAAAAATATTTTATTACTAAGAAAAAATTATTTTTTATATATCTGTAATAATTTTTTAATTATTATTAATGAATTTATGAGGATATTATTCATATGAATTATCATTAACTTCAATTTTAAGATTTAAATTATATTTTTAAGTAGTAAATTTTAATTTAGTAGCAATATAATTTCATGACTTTGAAGTACTGAGATTTAAACTAATTGAAATTAAATTAACTAAAAGAATTAGTGCTTTACAAAATAAAACTCCAAAGTTAAAAAATTTAAAATAATTTTTTAACAAACGTAAATTTAAAATATTAATATTTTATTATAAATGAATAGTCAAATTAATTAGTTAAATATTAAATTCAATAAAATAATATAAAAATAATAAAATTATTTAATAAAAACAAACTTAAAAATTCTAGTTTTGGGAAAATGAAATTTCATTAATCATAAAAAAAAAAGTTATAGAATTGCCGAAGGTATTTGTCCCCATTGTCTCACTATTTATAAATTTTTATCAATAAAATAAAATAAAATTATATATGTAAATTTAAAAATATTGATGTTTTATTAGAAAATAAAGTATAAATGAATAGTTCAAATTTAGTCAAATTAATTAATTGAATCTAGTATTATTTAATAAAATCTAGTATAGACAAAATGAAATTTCATTGAAGGTATTTGTCCTCCCTGCCTCGCTGCATTCTGCCATTATTTTAAGTAATAAATATATATTTTTTTTCTCTTTATTAACTATTTTGTAAATTATTTCGAATAAAACTGTGGCGTGATAAAGCATTCCTTTTATTACTAATGTTTATGGCAAGTCTTGCTAAGATTTTCATGAGACTAAATTTGAAGGAAATTTTACCAATTTTTAGAATGTATTTGGCTATTAATTCAATAATTTTTTTTTAATATATATATGGATTCAAAAAGGTTAGAATGGCAGTTAAACAGTGTCCCATTCCGAATCTTTTTTTTTTTTTTTGTTCTTTGAAGAAGTCATTCTGAATCTCTAAATCACTGTTAAATTTAAGATTTATGGCAGTTGAAGTTCGTCTACCAATATTCTCATTTGGTTTTGTAAATATCTTGGTGATAAAAAAAAAAAAGGATTATAACTTTTTTATCTTTTAGTTCATAAAGGAAAGAATTTTGAGTTTATCTGTCTCTTTCTTTTAATTATTAGTAAATTTTTAAAAATTATTTTTTACAATTTATCAATACATTCTTTTTTTTTTATTTATGATAGACTTGATGGACTGAATCAATATGTGAGTTATGATGCACGAAAATTCTTAAAGGGAAACATTTCCACATTTTGAAAATGTTTTCTTTCAGAAATCTCCCTGAAACTTATCTAAAAAGTTTTTATTATATTTCTGTAATTTTAACAATTTAAGAAATGTGTTTTCACTTTAGAGATATATTTTTTCTACTATCAATTTTAATTATGAAACTTATAGATAATTAATATCTATTTTTAAATATTCAATTGATTGTTACTATATTTTTAAATATTCAATTGATTGTTACTATCTCATTTAATTTTTTATAATTAATATTAATTTAGATAATTATTTTTACTATTATTTTTCATATGATTTCATAATTAATTATTTCAATATTTATTATATGTCAGAAAAAATATTTATAAATATATCTCTATATTTTTTTATATTTATATATTTCCCTTACATTTCGTTTTCTATATATTTTTCTTAAAAAAATACTGTTTTTCATATCTATTTCTACATTTTTCATTTTCAAACCTCTTAGCATGTGAGTTTTTCCTTTCAATAATCTCTCAGTATGATGGCGTTGAAAAAAATAAATTCTAAACCTCCACTTACCATAAAGATGCGTAATAAATTTGAACTTTTTTAGAAAATGAAATCAATAATAAACCAAATTACATTGGTCTGAAACAATTAAAATTAAAAAATTATATAGAAACATATAAACTGACCAAAATGAAAATAAATAATTAAAAATATCAAAGTATGAGTTATTTTACTAACCTGACAAAGAATTCAACAACACAACAGGTCATTGAACTGTTTGAAGAGAACTTGAGCATTTATTCTCAAAAAAAAAAAAAAAAAGAGAATTTGAGCATTAAAAGTAATTTTATCTTTCCTTAGATAAGCAAATTAATCTGCATATATCTTATTACCATAAATGAAACCTAGATTATAATAAAGGTAAAGGATTACTAAGCATAATTCAAATAACTTTTTAAAGATCAAATATAATATTCTTCTTTAAAATCCATTCAAAAAAAAAAAAAAAAAAGAAAAGAGAGCTTGCTTTGGCAAGCTTAAACTCGATAAAATCTCAGAGACTTATTAACCACTAACAACATCTTAAAGGCAATTATTTGAGAATTCTTCAGTGATTCTATTTTCCAAACATGGAAATGGAAACGACTTTCAGAAGACACATTTCCAAAAAGCAGAAAAGGAGGGAAGAATTAAAATGCTGTTATTGTAACTCCATAAATATATTAACAACGTATCAAAAAAAAATATAAGAAAATTAGAAAATAGGAAACATTTTATAGAAAAACAATATTTTATAAGATATAGTAGAAAAACATGAAAAAAACACAAAATTTTAAAAACGTAAAAATATGATCGAAAAGCGAAAACGTGATCCCATTAAAATTTTTATGTAAGTAGCTTATTAAAAAACTTATAGTGCAGCCAAACGCGGTGTTAACCGCAACTTGAGCCAGCGCACACGCACAGTGACGAAATCATTCTTTAACTTTTTTTTTTTTTTAATTTGAAAAAGAAAACATAAATCCCAGTAGGAACCCACGCCACATAATGCCTGTAACGGCTGGCTATAGGAGCGCGTGGACGGCAGGCAACGCCCACGTAGATACAGTGAGCTGTAAAGTAACAGTAACGTCAGTAGTCTGCAGCTAATTATAAAAATATATTTAAAGTATTTAAACAATAAATAAATTATTAATGAAATATTTATAATATATGTATATGAATTTAAAAATGAATAAATATTAAATTAAAATAAAAAATAAACTGTACATGAAAGGTTAATATTATTTTGTATATTTGTTATAAGATTATGTACATATTTTTATGTATATTTAAATAAAAAATCTAATTATATATATATATATATATATATATGAGCACTGATTTTTTGCTCATTGGGTTAGAAAAGTTACCAACGTTTTTAAAACCAAATTGAAGAATGAATCAGTCAATTAATCCGTTTTCAATTTCGTAGATTTGAATTTAGTCAGTTTTAATGAATTATATGTATATATATATATATATATATATATATATATATATATATATATA